>VDFB02058242.1:4065994-4158539 GCA_007258455.2 Sequoia sempervirens
GTTTGAATTTCTTTTGAATGGAGAAGTGACACTTTTCACTCACCCATTCACCCTCCCAAGCACATTCACCCATGTGTGCTCTCACATGTTTGAGAACTTGGGGGACTTCCACGACAACATAGAGAAGTGGGAGTGGAAAGAGACTAGTCCCCATCCCACTTCTCAAAACCTTATTTTCGCCAAACCTCTTTAAGGCCTTAAAAAGGGTGCCCAATCATGAAACTGACTCAAAATTTTAAGCTAAAAAGATACCTAACCCATAGGTACTTGACCTAGGGACCTCAAATCAATAAAAACACTTTAAAAACTCAACTTTCCAACCCCCAAAAAGTGCCCTAAAGATCAAATCCGAGTTTTTCCACTTGGGTGGACAACTCACCACTTAAATGGATTGAAATGGAAATTAAAACCAATTTACAAACATTCACAAATAACATCACAAAAAAAATACATTACATAATGGAATTATCGTCCCTCCATATGGACTATAACTCAGCTTCACTAGTAAATTCACTCAGGGTTCCCAAAGGTTACCTCCAATTTCCATTGGCCATTGAAAGTGTACTTGCACACTCGATGAACACATTAATACATCCAATAAATCATGTGTCAAAACAATCAAATCGCCACTTCATATACACAAGTTTCCATCCAAGTAAATCATAAAATTGAATCACTATTTCATATACACAAGTTTCAAAATTTCACATAGCATATATATCTCATATCATAATTGGAAAAATCACTAATCACCTATCATATCTAGTTATTTTTACCTTAATTTTCAATTTTATAAAATTATAAAATGGTTTATTCATAACAAATATTTCATTTTCTCATCATTTCAAAATTCAAATTGAACAACCACAGTAACTAGCATAAATTTAGGTCAACCATCGTAGTCATCTAACTAAGCATGTAGCATAATAATCAAATCATCATAAGAAATCAAATTTCTAAATACCATAGTCAAATCATCATAAGAACTCAAATTTCTAAGTATCATGTCATCAAGAGTATCTCTAAGCATAATCAATAACCACAACTCAAAATAGTCTAAATACTAGGTGTATCATAGGGTTAGGCCTCACATCCTCCCCCTCTAGGAATAAACTTCCTCATGGAAGTTCTCAAAGAGTTGGGGATATAAATCCCTCAATCATGAGGCATCCTTCCAAGTGGCTACAACCTCATCATATCAATCCAATTGGACCCTAACTTGGTTCAGCTCTCGATCTCGAAGGGTCAATGTCTGTCAAGCCAAAATGTGTATGGGCTCCAAGGTTAGCTGTCCATACGACTCCACTTGCAAGGCATCCCAATTCAAAACATGAGAGTCATCATGTACATAACATTGTAATATGGATACATGAAATACATTGTGAATGCATGATAGGTTAGGTGGAAAGGCTAGATGATAAGCTATAGGACCTATCCGCTCCAAGATCTCAAATGGACCAACAAATCGAGGTGCAAGATTAGAGCCCTTTCCATAATGGATTGGACTCTTGTGCAAGCGCACTCTCAAGAATACATGATCTCCTACTAAGAAACTTTGATCAACCCTCTTAGCATCATAATACTTTTTCTATCGATCTTGTGCCTCTCGAAGGTGCTGCCTAATCAAATCCACCTATTGCTCCATATCTTGTATCATCTTTGGAACAATTTCCACTCTATCCTCTATACGATCCCAAGGAGTCCTGCATGGTCTACCATACAAGGCTTGATAAGGTGGCATTCCTAAGGAACTGTGATGTTCGTTATTATAGGAAAATTCAACCAAATACAAGTACTCCTCCCATCAGGATTGATGATCTATCACATACATGTATAACATGTCCTCTAACACCTGATTAACCCTCTCTATCTACCCATCTATCTTGGGATGGTAAGGCGAACTAAAGTTGAGCTGGGTGCCCAATGCTTGCTGAAATGAAGTCCAAAATAAGGATGTGAAAAGTGAATCTCTTTCTAAAATAATCCTCTGAGGGACTCCATGTAGTCTAACAATATCATCAAGAAATACCCTTGGAACTTCCAGTGTTGTATATGTCGTACGCATGAGTGAGAAAAGGGCCACTTTGGTCAACTTGTCAATAGTCACCATGATGGCATCATGACAACGTGAAGACAAAGGTAGAAGAACAATAAAATCCATTGAAATGGTGTCCCATTTCCACTCGAGAATATCATGCAGGTACAATAATCCTATTGGATGCTGGTGCTCTACCTTGAATCTCTAACACTCAAGGCATCGAGTCACAAAACTTGCAATGTCACATTGCATCCCCAATGGTATAATTGTCAAATATTAGCATGCATCTTCACCTCTGGATGTGCTGCATATGGTGCCCTGTGTGCCTTTGATAAGATGACTATACAAAGATCACTAATGTTAGGTACATAGATACGATATTTGTGTCATAACAACCCATCTGAATCCAATGTGTACCCGATAAACTTTCCCTTGAGGGCTCTCTATGACTATAATTCCCGTTGTACCTCTTTATACCACTCATCCTCTACTAAGTGTTGAAGGATGCATCCCCTCAAATCTGTGACTAATGACATGGATGACAGCTCGTGTCTCCTCCTATTCAATGCATCTACCACCACATTATCCTTCCATTTGATGTAATGGACATCAAATTCATACTCACAAAGAAAATCCATTCAACGCCTTTAACATGCATTTAGATTAGGCTATGTGAAGATACATTGTATGCTCTAATGATCTGAATGAAGCTCGAAGTGGTGTCCTAAGAGAAAGTGTCTCCAACAGACTAATGCATGAACTACTGATGCCAACTCTAAGTCATGAGTAGGGTAGTTCAACTCATGGGGTTTGAGTTTCCATGAATCATATGCAATCACTCTACCTTCCTGCATAAGCGTTGTACCTAAACCATCCAATGAGGCATCAGTACATACCATGAAATTTTCTAATGGATCCGGTACTGTTAGGATAGGAGCGCTAGTAAGATGCTCCTTGATGGTCTAAAAGGCCCTCTCACACTACTCTATCCACTCAAACTTCTTCCCTTTTCATTGAAGAAAAGTAATCAGGTGTGCAATCCTAGAGAAACTCTCAACAACGCGTTGATAATAACCTGTTAAGCCCATGAAACTCCTGACCTATGTCACTATAGTAGGCGCTACCCACTCTATGATTGCTCTAATCTTTGATGGATCTATAGAGATACCATCGCCTGATATAATGTGCCCAAGATAATGAACCTCTAAACGAAAGAAGGCACGCTTAGACAAGCTGCCATACAATTGATGCTCTCTCAAACATTGCAAGACCTGTCATAGATGCTCCTCATGATCATCCTTTGAATGTGAATATACCAAAATTTCATCAAGGAATACTATCACAAATCGATCTAGAAAGGTATAAAGACCCCATTAATGAGACTCATGAACACTACAGGGGCATTTGTCAAACTAAATGGTACTACCATTAACTCATAATGACTGTACCTAGTCCTGAAAGAAGTGTTATGTATATCTACATCTAAAATTTGCAACTGATGCTATCTAGACTTGAGGTCAATTTTAGAGAACACTCGAATAGATCATCGATCCTTGGAAGAGGGTAACGATTCTTGATCGTCACCTTGTTTAACTGTCTGTAGTCCACACAAAGTCGAAGGGATCCATCCTTCTTAATGAAGATGACAGGAGCACCCCAAGGTGAGACACTTGGATGGATATGACCCTTCTCTGACAACTCCTCCAACTATAATTTGAGTTCACTAAGCTCATGAGTGGTCATCCTATATGGTGCACATGATACTGGCTCGACTCCTGGTACTAAGTCTATATGAAAATCAATCTCCCACCAAGGTGGCATACCTGGAAACTCTAAAGGGAATACATCTGCAAACTCCCTAAGGATGGGATGATCATCCAAAGATGTCTCTGACTCCTCCTTAGTCCTATCACTAATGGTAATGGTGAATAACTAGCATCCCTTTTGCATACACCACTTAAGATGCATAGCGGATATCATGCAAAGAGATATGGGCCTCTGTACTCTTGCAATCTCCACTATTGTACCATGGTTGTCTACACACTCAATTTCCTTATGATGACAATCTACTTTAGCTCGATGCACGTCAAGCTAATCCATACCCAAAACTACTCCATAGGAGCCTAATGGGGTAATACGAAGGTCCACTAAGGTATTCCAATCTCCCAGTCATAGTGGACAATCTCTAACTACTAAATCTACAGGCACCTTAGCTCTCGAAGCTAGCTCAACCTCCCACCTATCATCCTGCCAAGATGCCACTAGCCTGCTATGCTCCACTATAGATGGGGAAATAAAAGAATCAGATGCTCCAGAATCAAACAAAATAGAAACATGAATATCACCAATCATACTTGGTGTCTCAATGATAGTGGCTCTATGCTCAGCTTGGCGGTTCTTGACTGCCACAAAAACTCTGTGGTACTTGCCCACATCTCCCACTGTCTACTCAAAACCTCCTATCTATTGTCCTCTAGTTGTAGGTCCCTGAGAGAAATCCCAAGCTAGGTGTCCCACTGCACCACATACATATTAAGGGCCTCGAGTATACACCTGAGCCGACTGTGTCCTGCTAGGCTGTTGTCCCCCAGTCCTACTGGAACCACTAAATTCCCCATGGGAGGATTATTGTGAACATACTAGAGTGACACCCTGTGTCTGTGGATGTTGATCACGTTGAGGACCCTGTGGCTGCCATGGCCTAAAGTGGCCACCCTGTGAGCTTCATTGAGGCCTAGGCATTTGACTCTGCTACTGCGATGGTCTAGGTGGCCCAACTTGAGGCTTGAATCCTCCTTTTGAATGAAGGGGAGGTCGTTGAAAGCTATGTGACTATGGAGTGTGGTTGCAATTCTGAAACCGCTCTCGTGCATCTTGAGATTTTCCTTGAATCTCCTCTGCTATAAGGGCCTTCTCCACAGCAACCTGAAGGTTCTTTGGATTGGCCATGTGAACTGGTCCTGATATACCTGCATTTAACCCCTGATGAAACAGTTGATGAGAAGCTTCTTGTCATGCAAATAATCCACATATGGTAGTAGCTCCAAAAATTGGCTCTCGTACTGTGCTACTGATAAACACCTCTGATGTAGGTCATGAAACTCATCAATACAACGCTGTCTGAAATGCTCAAATAAGTAGCGTGCTCAAAACCGCTCTAAGAATGTCTCCCAAGTGAGAGTATCTAAAGATAGGTGGTGTTTGCGCTCCTCCTGGCGCCACCACGTAGATGTTGAACCTTGAAGCAATAGTCTTACAACACGTTCTTTCAGATTGCTTTCATAAGGACACAATCCCATGCACCTCTCAAGGCTAAGAAGCCAAGACTCAACCTCTACTCCATCCATGGATTCCTCAAAATTAGGTGGTTTCAATCTCATCAACTCATGAATCTGATAGCATGGATCTCGATACGCTCTACCCTCATCTGGTATCTTAGGATGGGGAACCTGTGGTGGAGGATCTAGATGGACTGATCCCCTCTCACCCTCATCATTATACTCCTCAAGAATGTGAGGGGGACTCCTACTATGCTCTCTATACTTTGACCTTTGTACCTCAGACGAGTGTTGTGTCTAGTCCGGTCTAGGGTCCTCTACTACTGGTAAACGAGTGTGAATAACTCCAATAAAATCCTCTAATGCATGGAGGATTTGGGAATTGAGGTTCTGAGAAGGCTCATGTTGTGATACCTCTAGAATCTGTGGGGCTACTGGTGGTGTCTCAACTTGCTCTCACCCTACACCACATCCCCATCCATGTCTTCCGCCTTGAACCTTTTGCAATCTAGCTGGCAACATACATGATAACATAATAACACATATTAACATGGTGAACACATATGCCCAGAGTTCCTCATGTTGAAACCTAGGCTCTGATACCAAAATGTAATGCCTTAAATTTACTCCAAGGCAAAACATGACCAATTTTTTTTTAACATGTTTGAAAATTGACTATCGTTACACTAACCAAGCACAACATGACGATGTAAAACACTCATCATAGGACATTTCCCCTACAACAAGATCAATGAAACGTCACCCGAGGGTGATGGTTTGGTATTAAGATGAGCAGGTATGTGTGAAGTGTTAGTGTATGGTAGCTTTAGGAGATATTTTCTCCTTAATTAAGGCTAGTGGCCTACATATTACAAATTATATTTTATATTTAATGTTGATGTATTAACAATAGAGGCATCTTCTTTAAATAGTTGTTATGACAAGCTGGCTGACCCACATAAATTGTCTTATTCAAAATGGTCAACATGCAAGAGAATCTATGTAACTGACATACAAGAGAATCTGTGTAACTAACATGCAAAAGAATCTGCGTACTAACATGTAAGAGAATCACTGTCTCCTTTAAGTAGATGCATGAACTGTATTTGTAACTCCATAAATAAGCAAATGAAACACCACCTAGTGTGTCCTCTTGTGTGTGCATGTGTAACTGTCATTTGTCTATATTTAGGAGGAGATGTTGGCTTGTTTGGTGACTGATTTTGTCCATAAAAACAAGTCACATCTTCAAGAAGATGTTTGATTATTCACAGTAGGTTATTGTCGTTCAAAGAGCAGATGATATCAAGTAGAAATTAGAGGTTTTCTGTATATTGGCATCTAGGAGAGGTGTTGAGACTTGTAAGCTAATTTCATTCAATATATAAGAGACATATTTGTGGTTGGGTTTTTCTCCCTCAAGAAGGAGGGTTTTCCCAGGATAAATGTTGTGTTATATTGTTCATTTCTTCATGTGTTTGTGTTGCATTTTTGCTTTCTGTTAAATCTAATCCTAAAACATTAACATAAAGACCATCAGACATACCCTCAAGTCATAATGAGAAAGGTTGTGGTTCAACATTTGAGTATGAGTAATTACAAGATAAAAGGATTAATTGATGAAACATTATTTTAATTGTAAGTCCTACCCATAAAACCATCTTGACGACATCGTTGAGATATACATTGAATATTTCAACTCAAAATTTAAATATGAGATTGAAAAAATATTTACAATTTACAAGTTAATTACTAAATTTCAATTTCAATTTATTTATTATTATCATTACTTAATCATTATTAATTTGATTATATATATATTCTAAAAATAAATTTAGAAAGCTATAAAATAAAATAAAAATTATACAAATAAATATCTTTTTAAATTCCTTTACATTTGCATATTATTAATTTCCTCAAATACCAATAAAGATATTATTTCATTTACATATTACACGTTATTATTTTTCCCTTTAAGGAAAAGGAAGAAGAATATGAATAAAGAGAGTTTATCTCTCCTTTAGAGAATTTCTATTAACTACTAAGCTTTTCCTTGGTCTATAATCTTATTTATTTTATTAGATTCTTTTGTAAGAATGTGGGAACATATTCTCCTCTTTTTATTGAAGGAGAAATATATCCAAGATATTCCCGCACTGGTTTTTTAAATGCTTAAGAGTAATTCTCATGAGGAGACGACATGAAAACTTGGAAGAAAAATCGTTGAATGGTATTTACCCATGTTTTGAGATGTAAACATATGCTTAAATAAGGGAGTCACGGGAAAGTTATTAAGTCAACATTAGGCACTCCACATTCAAAGAAAGAGAAATAATATTAAATGACAATACTTGTCCAAACGTAAGGAGTGCGTCAACCATGATTTGAGTTCTTGTTTGCTAAATAGTACTCATAATAATATTAAAACATGTAAGAGCTGAAATACACTTAAATGTGTTTTATCGAAACGATCCATAAACCAGAGTTACTGTGAGACAAATATATATTTACGCCGAAGGTGTATCCAATATGAAATGGGCCAAGCTGATTATTTCCATCTACGGCTAATTTACTCCCGGAGACGATTCCCCACACCTCGTCCGTCCATCGTTTTTCATTATTTATTTATTTTTCATTATTTACATCAGTTTAGGCTATATCTTAAATAGTTCTTGGCTCGCCTTAAAAATATCTCTCGACCTTTTGACGAATACGCCCAAATATCTCTACGGCCATGCATTCATTAAGACACGGAGGGCAGACTAGGAAAATAGCAATAATAACAAATATGCCATTCTTATCACGCGGCGTAGGGTGGGAAGGACGAGGGTTTGGAGAGGAAGAGGCGTTCACTCGTGGCCTGTGCAAAACAAAATTTTGTAGTAATACCTTCTTGGATAACCGGTTGGAGCTAGCTCGAAAACGAGTCGTGTGATCAGAGCGCAGAGGAAGGGAGTTGGTTCCGTGTTCAAATCCCACACACATAACAGAAAGGGCTTGCGCGCTTTCGCAGTTTGGACTACGGCGAGCGAAATGGGTCGTGAAGGGCATTGTTATAGAAGTCGTTCATGACCCGGGGCGTGGCGCCTCCCTCTGCCGCGTTAATTTTAGGCATCCCTTCCGTTACAGGCAGCAGAAGGAGCTGTTCATCGCTGCCGAGGGTATGTATACTGGCCAGTTTATTTACTATGGTAAGAATGCCAATCTGACTGTGGGGAATGTCTTGCCTTTGAGATATATTCCCGAGGGCGCTGTGGTTTGCAACGTGGAGCAGCATGTTGGCGATCGTGTCTCCTTTGCCAGGGCTTCTAGAAATTATGCCATCGTTGTCCGTCACAACCCTGATAATGGCACTTTCAGGGTAAAACTTCCATCTATACCTAAGAAGATTGTGCCAAGTAGTTGCAGAGCTATGATTTGGACAAGCAGCTGGTGGCGGAAGGACATAAAAGCCTATGTTGAAAGCTGGAAATGCGTATCACAAATATAGGGTCAAAAGAAACTGTTGGCCCAAGGTTCGTGGTGTGGCGATGAACCCTGTTGAGCACCCTCATGGTGGTGGTAACCATCGACACATTGGGCATGCCAGTACCGTGCGTCGTGATGCTCCCACAGGACAAATAGTTGGTCTCATTGCTGCTAGGAGAACTGGTCGTCTGCGCGGACAGGCTGCAACAGCAGTTGCAAAGACAGATAAGGCTTAGCACACGTACACAATAGGAATTGAACAATTAGAGAATTGTTCATTGTTTCTTATCATTAATGGTTTATTGTTGATTCAAATTTTGGGAAAGACTTCAAGCTAGGTTGTAGTCCTCGTTTACTTTTATCGTTTTGAGGCTAATTTTTGAGCTGTCATATTAATTGACTTTGTTATTTTTTTCCTTTATTTGAATGACTGCTTTTAGCTTTCAGATCTTAATTGGAAAAAAATGATAATTTCTCAGTAACTTAAACTGCAAGCTCTCTATTTTTAAGAAGTAATAATTTCAAGGAGTTTTTTGATGTATCAAAGAATTTGTCATGTGGAACCATTTCGAATGTCTGCAAACTATACATAAAAGATGAGGAAGATAATGTGCCAATACAATTTATTAACAACTCTTATTAAGTATGTTTCTTACTCTTTCCCTCTGTACATCACGTTCAATTTGTCATTACTTTTGTTTAGTATGTTTCTTACTTTGTTTTCCTTTGTATAACTATTGCCTTGAAGGGGTCCCAACTAGTGCTCTAACTGTGTCTTTGTATTATGTGGCTGTTTCTCAATGAGGCGCATATTCTCTTTACTTGAAATATAAAATTTTAAGGGTTCTGACTGTTAAGTTCTACTTGGTGCTTTCCATTCGGTATATGTGTTTGTATCTTTTCTATATACTCTGTGGTTGCATTTCTTGAAATGGGGACTACATGACAAGGATTAAATTTTCTCCAGTCGATGCATGTTGATATTTACTAGTGAGTTGCAAGGTAAATTTGCAAGCTATTTTTAGCCCCCATTGCCAATGTATTTTTGTTGTCCAATGTCCATACATTAGTTTTGAAATTTGTGGTAAATCCTCTGGTTGATTGTTCTAGACTGTTGTAGACTTTGGCCATGTGAACTATTTAATAAAATCTCATAAAGAAATGCTCACATTGACTGCAAAGATTAGGGCATGCATAAATTATATTTGACCTTGTATTTAAAGTCATAATGACTGCCTGCCTATCTGTTGAAAGTAGGTGCAAAATCTATTCGCAGCGAGGATATTGCTCACCATATAATGTATCAAGCAGAATCTCAGAGATATTTATAATCATAAGTGCTCCCTGCCTATATAAGGATGATAGGCATAACTATATAGATATTTCATGGTATGTTTGAATAATTGCATTTGTTCGTTTTGTTCTGACATTTCAAGTGTATTGTGAAAATCTCTTACTACACAAAACTTAGATCCAAAATGCAGATATTTATAGTCATAATGACTGTCCATATAAACAATTTGATAATACATAATTTATATATGGTAATAATCCCTGTCCTGCTAGCCATGATATTAGGGCACAATTTCATTGATATTTACAACCGTAAGTGTTGCTCGAATATACAATGAGATTAAGCAGAATTACACGGATGCTTACAGTGATAAATTGCATCCACTGTAAAATAAAAATTGTATAAGGTAGAGTTTTTAATATTAATAAATCACACCACCTATGTGATGATACTAAGTGCAATTTCGCAGGTTCTTACAGTAATAATTTGGCACATAACATATACATTTGAGACATTTTCACAGATATTTATACTCATATGTGCTACCCATCTATATAATGCTATTAGGCAGAACCACAAATATTTTCACAATACTTTTGAATCACTACAATTATTGTTTTTAGTCTGATGTTTTGAATGACGTACTTTACTTTATCTCCCCACCACCTATGTGATGATAGTAAGTGCAATTTTGCAGGTTCTGACAGTAATAATTTGGCACATAACATATACATTTGAGACATTTTCACAGATATTTATTATACTCATATGTGCTACCCGTTTATATAATACTATTAGGCAGAACCACAAATATTTTCACAATACTTTTGAATCACTCCAATTGTTGTTTTTAGTCTGATGTTTTGAATGACGTACTTTACTTTATCTCCCCACCACCTATGTGATGATAGTAAGTGCAATTTCGCAAGTTCTGACAGTAATAATTTGGCACATAACATATACATTTGAGACCTTTTCACAGATATTTATTATACTCATATGTGCTACCTGTCTATATAATGCTATTAGGCAGAACCACAAATATTTTCACAATAATTTTGAATCACTGCAATTGTTGTTTTTAGTCTGATGTTTTGAATGACATACTTTACTTTATCTCACTTGAAAAATTGAATTAAAAAAGTTGACAAACACACTTATCCAGAAGTGCTTTGCAAATGCCTTCCCGCAGAAACCTTAGCTCCAAAATACACAGATATTTACAGTCATAATGAATATCCTCCTTTATGATGGAACTACTCACAGTTTCTATTTACAGTGATTGCCACTACGCTTACAATGATATTTTAGGTGCAAAATGTATGAACAGGGATAACCCCTGCTTGCCATATAATGGTATTAGGCACAATTCATTTAAAATTTTAATTAACCAAATATTTAGATTTATAAGCAATTCCCACATAGATAACAGAATCTGCAGAATCGCACTAATGCTTAAAGTAATAACTTGCATATGTTATAGGATGATATTGGGTACATCTATTAATAATTTAATGTCATATGCACTGCCTGGTATATGATGATATTAGGCACAATGACATAGATATATACAGTTACTATTTAGTACATAACATACAAAATAAAGACATTATGATTTGTATGCAAATTGAATTTATTTAATCTTATATTGTTTATATTACACAGCTTCAGTTGCAGGCAAGGTACTAGAATCTATTTTACTTCTTTACAGAGTCATCCTCTAATTGCACAATATAGTTATTTATTAATGGCTGAAGAAGTGAAAGTTGCCTTGTCTGAATAGTCATCCTTTGATGTCTGGAGAAGCAAAATTTACAAATAATGAACATACTTTAATGGTTGGAGAAGCAGAGAAGGCATCAAATAGACACAATGTAATGGCTGGAGTTACAAGATTTGCATCAAATTGTCATCCATTAGCGGCCATAGCTGCAAAAGATGCAATAAATGGCCAGCTGTTACAGGCAGGAGACATAAACTGTGAAGAATGCAAAAGAGAATCAAATGGCAATAAAATGCTTGCAAGTAAAGGACATCATCAATGCAATTTGTGATAAAATATACATATAAGAACTAACTAAATGGGCCAGAGGGTGTATGTGAGGGAGGGTGTTGCTTATTCTCAGGCCAAGGCACGCAGCAAATCTGGTGTCAGGTGACTACTCTTCTTCTCCATAGCCTCCCCTGTAGTCAAGTTCATTTTTTTTTAATTTAATATTTCTTCAATCCTAACCTGACATACTAGTAGTTTATGTTCACCTATTTCATCAATCCAAAAAACATAGGTATCCTGTTTCTCAGCCTATATTTTGACGTTAGAGTTAAATTGGTGCTTGATAATGTTTTCATTTATGTTCTGCAACGTTTCAAGGACAAGGACAGCAAGGTATAGCAAGACACATTTTAGGGATGACAGTCCAATAGAGCACTTTTTGGGGATGGTTACACATCACTCTCACTCACAAACAAATATATTCTTAAGGATTTTTGTTTTAATGAAAACATCTAACAATGAAATTATAAATTTCTAATGTTTATTGCTGCTATACTCAAATCAATGAACATGTTACATTGAATAGCAAATTTCATACCTTATATGAATGTCTAAACTTACTGTCAGAGTGAATCATATATGTGGATGCAGTAAGTAGTAAAATTCAATGCCATCAATAAAATAAGCAGACTTTGTGTTCTTATTGTATTGATTTTATGCCCTAAAAATAAACACCGAGAATATTCTTTGCCTGGTAATTGTGTTGTTTGTTAATTGTGAATTATGAAGTTCAAAGTGTCTTCATACAAAGTATCTATTTTATTTCAGATTTTGACTTTCTTCAGTATGTTTCAATATTGTTATATGCTAATTTTTAATACTCAAAAGAACGAATGTTGTCCTCAATATTTATGCTTCTGCTTGCAAATTTTCTCAACTGAAATAGGTTTTCTCCATTATATGTTGCTTCCATTTTTTTTCATGTTTGTTTGTTTCAATTTTTCTTTTACAAGTGTTTCAGACCTCTATCATTGGATTTCTATTTTTGCATTTGTATTTTTTAGGATGCTAGCAAAGGTTGTTGATCGCACTTGCATACTTCGGTTATTGAAGATGGCATAATTTTTGAGTTTTAAAAATGAAATTTGAATTCAATTGAATTCAAAATTGTTTATACCATACAAACACTGCATGGATCTCTACTATGAAATAACTTTGAGGCATTTTGCACTGTTGGATTTAGAAAAATTAAATTAATTCAACTGTTATCTATGCTGTCAACTAGAGCATTTAGCTTGGTTGTAATGGGAATTGCTACAATACATTTGCTGGAAAATTAATTATCATAGATTTTTTGAAATCTCAATATGAATCCTATTGAATTCAAAATTGGTTGTGCCTTTTAATTATTGCATGAATCTCTAGTCTGAAACAGGGTATGAACATCTTCGAAAAGATAAAAGGTAGTCAGTTTTTGTCAAGTGTCACTCTTGTCACTACCCTAATGGACTGTGAACTGAAATTAGCTCCAATTTTTTCAAGCATTAGCAGGAGTACACATACACATCAAACAAATGTGCTTGTATGTCTAACTTTATAGATTATTTCTTAATCAATGCTCGATTATTTGTTTTCCCTTGCTGGTATTGGATTTTTGCATATATTTTTTTATCCAAATTAATGCTTCAACTAGAACTGCTTTGCAACTGCAAACCAAGACACACCAAGACCTTTTCATTCAAATGATACTAAAGAAAATGTTCTACCAGTGCCATCTTCATAACCGAAGTATGCAAGTGAAACACCTACGAGTTCAGTCCTATCAACCCATGCACAATGGAGCAGATATGGCAAAGGGTGCTGAAAGCCTGTTAGTCTACTACTTTTGAGGACTTGCTACAAGGTCAAAGAAAGATGGTGTCCTTATTAGTATGAAAAAGTATGTAATTTTTTTGTCTATTGTCTTTTTTAGGGCTTTATGTATTCCCTTAAGGGCTAATGTTGTTTTTCCCACACCTATCAAACAACCTATAATATCCAATATCAGTGCCTCCAAATAAAAGCATTTGTGTGCTTGCAAAGTATCCTACGTGCAGAGAAGGAGGCTGAAAGCAAGTCTCAAGAAGAAGTAATCTATATTGTAGAGGTTGTACAAGGAAGGTAGGCAGAAGATTCTTGATCAAATCTGCTGCAAACAAATTTTGTGCTCTTATGGGAATCAACTTCATGCATATGTAGATGCAACTTCATTAGTTCATTTTTGTCAATGAACTTTGTAATCAATTGTTTTTGTATTATTTGGGTAGTGACCCTACCAACAGTGATTTTTATTTTCAGTGAGCATTTTGGCAATGAACCTTACCTGCAGTGAGCCTTTGTAAAAATCACCTTAACCAATGTTCTATATTTTAGAATTAACATTCTTCGTGGTTTTTCCCTTTTTGATTTTCAATGTAAATTCTGGTGTTCATTGTGCATAGAATTGTGTGCTTTCATGTTCATATCTATTTGATAATTATCTAATTGATATAAGTTGGCTTCGAATTATTTAAAGTGAAGAAAATTGCTTTAGGATAACTAATTTACCCCTCCTCTCAGTCTGGATTGCTCAACAGTAGTTGTGAGAATATTGTAATTATTCTTCTATGCAATAAGAATACCAATATTTTGTCTTGTGGATGTTTTTTTGACATATTGTCAAGGTTTTACGATGTGAATCCATGTATTGTTGAATGTTCTTATGCTATTCTATTTTTTCTTCTATTTTATTTTTTCACGATTGTTTTGTGTTGCAATTTTTTTATTTTGTCAGTTTATGTTTCCACAAGTGACATCAAAAATTACTTTTGTAGTGATTGTGTTAGAATAGTTTATTTGTAGCGATGTGTTAGGAAGCTCAAGGTTTCAAATACAAGGTTCGAGGAGGAGAAGTTCAATGAGAAGAATAACTTCGATTTATGGAAGCTCAAGATGTGTTATTTGTTGGTGCAACAAGGATTGCACAAGGTGTTGGTAGGCAAGTCAAAGAAAATTGCAAACATGACTAATGAGGATTGGGAAGATCTAGATACAAAAGCTCTTAGCACAATTCAATTGTGTTTAGTAGATGATGTTTTTTTCAATATTGTTGGAGAGGATATAACAATAGGATTATGATACAAAATAGTCTTTATGTGACAAAATATTTGACAAACTAGTTGTACAATTTGTGAATGAAGGTATCAAAATTGTTGATCATTTAAATATTTTCAATAAAGTTATTTGCCAATTAATTAGTATGGATGTAAAAACTAAAGATGTAGACAAGGTAGTAATGTTATTATGTTCATTGCTTGACTAATGGAATCATTTAGTCACTTCCATTAGCTTTAACACAATTGACACCCTTGAATTTGATTTTGTTGTGGGAGATTTGTTGTAGGAAGAGGTTTGGAAGAAATATAATATAAAATTCTCCACACCAAAAATAATACATCAATACCCCATACAACAATACATAAATTCAAATACAGCCATACAATTATTCGGCGTACCCCATTGCACACCTAAAGTGCAATTGCTAGTTATATTCTATGGTAAAAGAGATTATGAGTTGGGCGTTATAATGATAGACACATTTATAACACTGTCTGCGATGCGATGATCATTGGGCAAGGTAGTGAGTTTGGCTAAATCAATTTGTCAAAATGAGTTACAGTAGCTATAAAAGTGATTTTCCCAGGCGATAACAGTAGCATGCAAGGGGTCCACTCAACCAAGTGAATGAAGTAGAAAGAAAGAGATCTATGCAATGCATCAATTACAGATGCTATCTATAGTGCTATCTATAGTGTCGCTTGTTGGTGGAATCACCATGAGACAATTTTCTAATAGGGCATGTGCAGGATCATTATGAGCCAAAAAGTGGCGATATGATGGGTATGTGTAGGGTATGTGGCTGATGACATTTTTTTACCCCAAATTGATGAAACAAAAAGGGTTTTTAAAGGATATTCTCAACTTTCCAATAATATAAATTATGTTTTACTTTGAATTTAATAAATAATTATTATTCATTTTCTATTTGAATTACGACTTAAAGTCCTGATTGATAGGTTAATTGAAAAACATCTATAGCTTTCAAATAGTATCACATTTTTTGAATTTGAAACATGTATCACATTCTATGCTTTGCATACTATATGATTAAAAAAAATGGATTTCATGAAGTTTTGACCAAGTTAAGGTTGTTAGACATACGAGTTTTTATATTTTTTAAAAGTTGTAATAAAAAATTCATAATTAATTATTTACTTGGAAAAAAATTATAAAAAAATATGCATCACATTGGGACATGAGCCCTCTACTTATATCTAAAATCTTATAAAAAATTATTATCATTTTATTGTGGTTAGGGTGGTCAGACAGACACCTACTTCTTATTTTTTCCTTGAAATTTAAGTACTACTGCATTGAAATTTCAAATTTTCACCAAATAGATTTATTTTTAAAATAAACCTAGTAGTTTAGAAACTACATTCAATTGCTATAGATTATATTCTTACATATTTTTGAAATAATATAGATAACTTATTCAATTTTTTACGTCAAGTTGCCTAACTTTGATTTTTTTTTAATTTTTTGCCACTTAAGGGCCTATTTTTTCCATGTGATCCTGCACATACCCAATAACCACATCTCATAATAGTTGACATCTATTTTGAAAAGAGTGGTTTAAGCACTAATTTTATTGAGAGATTTTAGGTTAGCGTTCATGCATAACATTAGTGAGTCTGAGAAAAGTGAAACCCTATTGTCTACCATACTTTTCATTTCTAGAAACAAAATGGATTACTGGGCGAGATAGCTATTACAACCATGAGGAAATGTCCAAATAATGGCACACAGGTGGGAATAAAGGTGCCTATGTTCTTGGTTGTAAAGCTTGGGCCATCTTACTGGCTATTAGCTATGTGTATACCCTTTGTTTTTTTTCATTTCATTTTATTTTATTTTCATTGGCTGGGGTACTATATATAATTTATATTGTCTATTTCTTTTATAACGCATTCGCTTAGGTGTAAAAGGGAAGACAAGTATAAAATAATTACCAACTTTGCATCATTCTTTTGTAAAACTACACAGATTTTATACTACTGCAAAATGTTATTATATATATTGTTTTTTTTTTTTTTTTTCTTTCAAATCCTAGTTATAACCCTACCATGATTTGCAACCCTTATACTAATATTTTGTTCCTGGTACTCTAAATCTTGTGCAGTTTCCTAACAACATACAGCTTGGGACGATTCAAGGAAACATGGACCTCTTTTATTTGTTGCAAACATGCACCTCTGTTTCTCTTCTGGAGATTGAATCAACAATCTACTCCTATATGCTTACTGAAGAAATGAAATATTCCCATAATAAATGCAGGAATTATTTTAGCTCTTTCTTTATCTCTTTACATGTCCATTCTAGCAACACGAATATTTTTTCTCCTTTAGTAAGTTTGAATTTAATTTGAATGGGGAAGTGACACTTTTCACTCACCTATTCACCCTCCCAAGCACATTCGCCCATGTGTGCTCTCACATGTGTGTGAACTTGGGGGACTTCCACGACAACATAGAGAAGTGGGAGTTGAAAAAGACTAATCCCCATCCCACTTCTCAAAACCTAATTTTCGTCAAACCTCTTTAAAGCCTTAAAAGGGTGCCCAATCATGAAACTTACTCAAAATTTTAAGCTGAAAAGGTACCTAACCCATAGGTACTTGACCTAGGGACCTTAAATCAATAAAAACACTTAAAAAACTCAACTTTTCAGCCCCCAAAAAGTGCCTTAAATATCAAATCCGAGTTTGTCCACTTGGGTGGACAACTCACCACTTAAATGGATTGACATGGAAATTAAAACCAATTTACAAACATTCACAAATAACATCACAAAAGAAATACATTACATAATGGAACTATAGTCCCTCCATATGGACCATAGCTCGACTTCACTGGTAAATTCATTCAAGGTTCCCAAAGGTTACCTCCAATTTCCATTGGCCCTGGAAAGTGTACCTGCACACTCGACGTACATGTTAATCCATCCAATAAATCATGTGTCAAAACAATCAAATCACCACTTCATGTACACAAGTTTCCATCCAAATAAATCATAAAATTGAGTCACTATTTCATATACACAAGTTTCCACCCAAATAAATCATTTATCAAAAAAATTGAAGCACAATTTCATATACACAAGTTTCACAATTTCACATAGCAAATATATCTCATATCATAACTAGAAAAATTACTAATCACCTATCATATCTAGTTCTTTTTACCTTAATTTTCAATTTCATCAAATTATAACATGGTTTATTCACAACACATATTTCATTTGTTCATCATTTCAAAATTCAAATTGAATAACCACAGTAACTAGCATAAATTTAGGTCAACCATCATAGTCATCTAACTAAGCATGTAGCATCATAATCAAATCATCATAATAACTCAAATGTCTAAATACCATAGTCAAATCATCATAAGAACTCAAATGTCTAAGTATCATGTCAGCAAGAGTATCTCTAAGCATAATCAATAACCACAACTCAAAATAGTCTAAATACTAGGTGTATCATAGGGGTAGGCCTCACCAAAATTAACTCTCAATTTTACCAAATCCCACCCATTTTTTTCTCTCCATGAACCAACTTGACCTACACATTTTTCATGATTTATTATTTTGTCCTTGTATTGAAGGGAATTTAATTGCATTCATTTATTATCATCCTAGCACTTCAAGGGCATTCATTATAGGAGTACTTCAATTTGGGAGCACTAAAAGAAATCTAGATTTACATCATCAGATCTGAGAGATCTAGCATATGCATGTCTAAATACTCATGTATTTGATCATTTTTACAGCCATAAAACTAATCCTTCTAGGGGATGACCTAGGAGAATTTAATCCTAGTGATTCAATGAAATTCCCAAGGTGTTTTTTATTACTACATATTATTAATGATTAAAGAGAAAGGAAAAGAATACAATGAATTGAAAGATAAGAAGGTGCATTATACCAAATTATATTCACAATCCACAAATCATATCTATGCATGTGGAAATTAATTTATTTGAAATTGGTCCACAATAGAGTTTATGGACTGTCAATGTGGCATTATAGTTATTTCAAGTTGTATGAATTCCATTGTTCTAGAGCTAAGTACGTTTTCATCACAATTACTTTCCTAAATTAACATTTAATATTAATGATTTATCTATTTTTAAAATTGAGAATAACTACCTCTATATATCTCTTAATATGTTGAGCTCTCCCTCTATCTAGATCTTTATCTCTCTCTAGAAGAGCCTCTCTCTCCCTCCCTCTAGATGGAATTTTAAAATATTCATATGTTTACTAAGGATTTGTAAATATGATCTCTTAATTATTTTGTTCACAATCATAAGTTAAGTGACAATTGCCTCATGACTTGGTGTACCTTGGCTAGTAAAGGTATATTAGCATATTGGCTTACAATAATCTAAAAGTGGAGTACAAATGTTAATTAAATACATGTTTACAATCAAATGATATAATGTAGAGCTCAACAAATTTTCTTTAGCCATTTGATCATTTTATCTTGCCCCTTTGTAATGAATCATAGATGTTGCCTCACGTTTATAATGTTAAGACTTGTGGGTGATATCTAAATGAATAACATACATGCCATTGTGTTAAGGTCTTTGCAAGATCTAGCAACAAAAAATTTCAAGGGCTCTCTGATTTGATGAAGCAAAGTGTGCAAATGAGGCTAAAATTCACCCAAATAAACATATATGCCTAGAAAACCCTAAGGTTTCACCTTGTAACTCAATTTTATAGCCTTGGCTATCAATCCAGATTAGTCTTGAAGCTTCCTAGGACTTATTTTTCATCCTCTTCTCAACAAAACTACTCCCATAGCCTTGTCATGATCTTGACCTGAAAATTAGTTTTTTCCACTGGATCTCTCGATGGGGCATCACACTAGCATTCCTTCATTCGCTATGGCGTAGTGGGGCATCAACTAAAATCATAGAATTTTTAAAAAAATTCTGAGCAATATCAGGTCTTTGGAACAACACGATAGGTACCTTGCTTCAAAGAGGGGAAACATGTAAAACACCTAAAAATGTCCTAACTATATCACACATATTGGTTCTACTTACTAACACCATTCTCTCTCATAATCATCCTAATTCCTCTATTTAATTAAATAGTGTCCAATTATTTAATTAAATTCACAATATTCTCCTATTAATTAAATAATTAAGGTTATTAGATTAATTCATCATTTTCACTCTAATTTCCCCTCTTGGTTAAATAATTTCTAATTATTTAATTAAAGATCTTAATTCTTCCAAGTTGCACAATTAAATATTTTCATAATTTTTTAATTAACTAATTTTCCTCCAACTCTCCAACTTGCACAAAGAATATTCTCTAAAGAATAATCCCTTTTTAAATTAAAATTCTTCCATCCAATTCAAAATATCTCCAACATATTTCCATGAAATAAAGCATATTGTTGAGCATCTCATGTATTATGAACCCTTGATTTTTCCTTGATTCACACCTTCATGGATTATGAACCATTGATTCAATCCTTGATCGACACTCATCTCTTTGATCTTCTCTCCTCCGTTGATTAACATTTTTAATCTTGACCATTGATCAAAATTCCTCAAATCTATAAATACCAGGCCTTTCAAATCATTCACAATCCTAATAAGCATCCTTACTCTCTATAATTATTGACTCATTTCTTGAGAATTCTAGAGCATCTTTTGTCAATCACACCCTCTCATCAAAGCTTTTGCAACATGTATAATGCATAAAACTAAGAAATCCACATCCACACCATAATTATGCATCAATCCACAATGGGATTGAGAGGTTTACACTTTTATTTTGATTAAATTTTTTTGATTTAGTTCAATTGTTTAAATTAATCAATTTTAATTCTTTACAAATGAATTTAATTGAATGTGGCCTTGTTTGATCTTAATCTTGTAGGTTCTTAATGTTTTAGGATCATAATTGCTTTAATTTCGATATTATTTGATCATCCATTCTAATAATATGACATATACAAGCTCTAAATATTCAAGAATCCTTAGGCATTTAATTCCATGATTGTGAGTAAAATTCAATCCTATCATAAGAGATTCATGTTTTGTAATATTTTTAGTGCATTTGAATGTTAACTTGAATTAAACTTAAGGGATTTACCATGTGGTGAGACAAGAACAAGCTTGACTTTTGAACCTTATTTATAACATGCACCATCAAATAATATGGATCATATAAGTAATTTCAATCATTAGTAAGATAGAGTATATGGGGTATTTGGAACCTACATGATCTTGTTCATCATAATATCCAATCAATTAATTAGGACCAACATCAATGTACACTGCTTTATTTGTTGGATTATATTAGTCCTCAATGATGCAATGCATCTTCTTTTCTCTATCCAACATAAATTATTCACCCCACAACGATAAAATATCATATGATAGGTCTATTCACAAGTATTATTCTCAATAAATTTATGTTTATGGACTCCCAACTCCTTGTTTGTACTAGAAGAGAGGTTTAATTTTCAAGCTTCTTGTTTGTATTTTGGTGATACAATAGGGAATGTAATAATTAAAATGGCACTCTATGTTTGTGTACATAGTAGGCCAATAAAAAAAATTAAGTTCTCCTAGTTTCTTGGTAAAATTAAAGTGTCTAATTTTTTAATGTAGTGTGTCTCCTAGATGAGTCTCTAGTGAGATCCATCATGCCAGACATAAAGAACTCACTATCATGTTTTCCTTATGTAGAAACATTGTAGGTCTACATGAAATCTATGTCTATTTGGTAAATTTGTTACCAATTAGAGAGGTGGTGGCCAAATGATTTCACCAATGTGATGAGAATGTGTGTTGGTAGTTGAGTTAAGAATTTGGATACCTTATTATCTTTCTCCTTATTGTCTTCATTTCCAATTTAAGATACAACAAATATGCCATCTAATTCGTGTGGTGTCATCTAATTCGTGTGGCTATGCAAGTTAGCGAGGCTATGTGGTGTCTACCAATCTTGAATTATTTTAATATTTTTGTAGTCTACATGGATACTAGAGTGGTCACTATGTAGTAGCCCAAGTATAGATTTGTGTGGTGGTAAAACTATTCCATAACATATGAGAAATTGATGCAAATAAAAATATGCATTTCTATACCATATGTAGCTTGATAAAAATGTTATCAAAATGGAACAAGATGGTTGTGTCTAAAAAAATTTTGGTTTCCTTCTTGTTTAGTAAATTAAGGACTTGTATACAATAACAAATAAATCTAAACTAGACAAAATCTACACCAACTAAACTAAACGAAACTAGGATTTATTGAACATGTAATAAATATACAACAAGAAAGAAAACAAATGCACCTATCTATAGTGCTAGGCTGATGTGGTAGCTAGAACAATATGATGTGGTGGCTAGAAGGCTTTAGACATTGAGCTTTGTCAAGCACAACTTCACTAGGTTCATTTTCCTTTTTGTTTTGTCACTTCAGGTTTTTAACAATCGCTCTCAAATGACAAAATAACTGTCATTTGAGAGTTTTAAACTCTTTAAAACATAATTCCTTCATTTGAAGGCCCCCTTCGAATGAAGGCATTATTTTAAACTATTTTTTTTTATAATGGAGTGAATTTGCACCCCTTGCAAATTCCTCATTTACACCCCCTCACCTTAGAAAAATTAAACCCTACAATGCTTTTCCACTTCATCTGTTCTGCTTCCACCCACTTGGTTGTTGTCTGTAGTATCGGTGAAGGAATTTTTTTTAGGGACACTAGCACAACATGCAAACATCTGTGTGACACGCTTCCATCCTGACAAGATTCTAGCCTCTAGAATATGCAAGGGTGTTACAACTTGCCATTGGAAATGCAATGTAACGTTCTTGCACCTCTTGACCAACTTCAAATGGCTTCCTTCCCTTCATTTCACCTTCAAATGTCTATCTTTCACATTCATTTAAACCTCTACACATTTCCTCTATCATACTTGTTGCTACACACTTCATTTTTCATAGCATTCTCCATTGTTGAAGCTTTAAGATGAGACTCTATTGGATTTTCTACTCACATTGTTGTGGCAACAGTAGTACCTACAAGCTTGCAAGCTCACATCTCCTTTCACATGCTTGAGGGAATACTGTTTGGGAGATGATATCCACTTCATTTTAGCGTTGCCATTTGGTTTACATAGCATATAGTTATTAGCATTGCATGGCATTGCTTTCATTCCATACTTTCTTTACCGCATTTTCTATCTTGTGGCTATTCTAGCTATCTGTGAAGGTGGGAACACCAAAATGGGGGTTTTACTATGGAAAACCTTGAAACAACCCCAATGTTTTTTCTCGTTCTGCTGTATATAGGTTTTGTGGTTGCATGGAGATTGTGGTAGGCTAGACCAATTGTGAGTTTGATTTTCTACCACCTTTCACTCTTGTCAACTTCTCTTTTTAAGTTAAAGTATTCTTTCTTTTTTAGTATTTTACGTCCTTTATGCTTTCTATCATTATATAAAACCCTTTTTATTAGATTGTAGTTAGTTCTCTATTAATTCTTAACTATATTTCATACTCTCTATCCATACGGATTCCAACACTTGACTGGGATGCCAGCACGCCACATTGTCATCCGTCTTCTATGCTAGGGTCCTCTAGTAGAAAGCTAATGGGGTCTCAATTTTGGCTCAATAATTCATTCGCTTAGTTCCCTAAACCTCTCAGGTTGACAGAAGGATAGTGGCAAATCAATTTCCCTTCCTTTTCACCCTCCTAAAACACTAAGCTTATCTTGAACAAATACTTAGCATGAGGTAGATCAAGGCAGTTGATCATTCTAGACCCTCTTGTGACCTAGGGTCCTAAGTGGTTGGTCCCCCTCTACAATTTGGTGAACCCAACACTAAACTTGTGATATTTGTTTCCTTGTGTTGAGGTTCTCTTCCTCATGTTTGTGCGAGTTGTGAGCTTGCACATTGCGAAGATTTATGAGCTTTACAACTCAGTCTACAACCTCCAGGTACATAGTTAGGAGTGCACAATATCGACATTTAGGAATGGAATTTATGAGGATCACTTTAGCTCTTTCCTTCCAAGAGATGGTATCGACAGTGGAGATGAGATACTTTGATGAAACCACTCGTTCCCCTACACCTTCTGCTTCCCCTTCACCTCTGCCTTTGGACGAGAATGAGGCCATCCCTATTCCTATAAAGCATCTCATGGCTCTAGATATGAGGCTATTGGATCTTGTAAATCACTTAGAGAAATATCAAAGCATAGATAGGCCCACAAGGGTTGCAAATGAAATTAGGTATATGTTAGGAAAAGATTGGATAGGCATAGAGTTTCTTTGTGGCATTACTGATTTAGTGCAAACATACATCCCCTCTTACAACCCTCGGTCAAGCATTACTCAAGGTCATGAGCACAGTTGACACCTATGAAAGAAAGATTAGTGTATTGATGCCTCTAATGTCAATATGCATGCTTGAAACAGGCCCTTCCATTAACATATTCACTATTGATCCACCCCTACTATCAAAGAGAGTAGGGTGCCCCTAGGATTTGAGTTTCTTCCTCCTAGGGGAAACCTTGCCTTTGGAAATAGTATCTCTGGTGGAATGGGGGCTAGTGGTTCTAGTATGTCTGGTGGTGGCTCCAACAGTGGCTCCAGTGATGGCTCTAGCAGAGGCCATGCTAGTTGCCTTGGTGATGGTTCTGATGGTGGTCATGATAGTGGTTTGAAAGGTGGTTCTAGTAGTGGTGGTTCTAGAGGAGGTTCCACTGGTCCTTTGTCATCTTCTAACCTTATTTTGAATGCTCTCCTAGAGAATATGGGTCAAATATAAAACCAGTTGGAAAACCTATCTTAGGCCTCTGCCCAACCCATCTTCCAGCCCTTCTTTCAATGTATCCCTTTTTCAATGACAATTTTCAACACTCCATTCACTCAGGGGATGGAAATTCCTAAGTTTGAAAAGTATGGTGGTAAAGAAGACCCTCAAACACATGTGTGATCTTTTAACGTGATGTGTATGGATTCATTTCACCATGATGCTCTAATGGCCAAAATATTCACTTGATCTCTCAAGGATACAACACTAGAGTGGTACTGTTCCTTTCCTGATAACTCTATATTTTCATTCGACCAACTTGTGAATTAGTTTCTCTAGCAATTCCAAGCTAACATTAGACTGAAGATGACATTATCAGATCTTGTCTGATGCAAGCAAGGAGAGCATGAGAAGATCACTGGTTTCATTGCTCGATACCAAGTGCTCTTTTCTCAAATCTCATACCCACTACCTAACTCAAATGTACAAAAAGTGTTCGTAGGAAAACTGCAACGATCTTGGTAGAAGTTCTCCTAATGAACTATCCTTCTTTTACACATCTATGTGCTGCATTGTGGGAGTATTAGTAGACAATTTTTTAGTTCAGGGGATCTTCCTCATGCTCCCATCCTGAAGGAAGATCTATAGTATCCATCTTAGGAAAAGGTAAATGTGTTGTAAATTTAATTGTTGTAGCTAATGACCAAGGCCTCAAACACAAAAAATAGTTTACGAAGCTATCTGAGTCTTATTCTTCTATTTTGAAAAAGTTATTGAAGGATAAGATTATAACATTAGAAGATCCTCAACCTCTTAGAGAGCCCTATCTTGACTGGTATGATGGAAACATATTCTACTAGTACCATCACGTCCATAGGCCTCATGAGATACAAGATCACAATGATGAAGGTACCATCCATCTTGATGGTAAGAAGCAGAATGTGAATAAGTTAGTGGCTAAGGAAAATAGTGAGTTACATATCTATATGGACCCATTTCTGTCTCACTTAGCCAACTTAATCATCGATCCTTCTAATGCTTCTCCTAAGGCCTCCACATATCTAAATGTGGTCTTGTTTACTCCTAGTCCTCCCCCTCAACCTGTAGTTGGTTCACCAAAAGTAACTTTTACATTGCAGGACGTGCCCATGAATAACAAAGCCTCTCCCCTATACATTCCTGGTCGCGTAAATGGAAAGATCGTGATAGGAGTCCTTGTGGACCCCGTAAGCCACGTGAATGTTATTATGAAAGAGACTCTTTTTTTTGATTCTTTACAAAGGGATGAATATGAGAAGATGAAGACTATTATACATACTCATGATGGTCTATCTCTCGCCTTGTATGGTTTTATAACTCTTTCTATCCTAGTGGAACCTAGGGTTATGGATACTACTTTTGACGTCATTCCAAAATTTGACTTGTTCAGGGTGATGTTAGGCATCCCTTGCCTAGCTTCAATGAATGGGGTTGCTTATATTATTCATAAATGTCTAAAAAATTCCCACGAAGGTGTCATGCATGTTGTGCACGACATTGGATATCAACCATTGGTATCATGTGGGGGTTATTTGTTGGATCATTTTTGGCTCACCTCGGTTGGTTCACTTCCTCCAAGAATGGACCTACTTTATCATAATTATGTTAAGAAAAGACTGGGGGCAAGGTGCAGCCAGAAATGACTCACCCTTTAGTGCATAAACAAGCTACCTCTTCGTCTCAAAAGGGCAAGGGGAATCCTACCCATGCTCAAGGCCCTTCTTCCTCTTCCTCTGCTATCCCACCTACCTCTTCCTCCCATCTAGTTGTGGTGCCTTCAACTTCCAGTCCCATGCATCTTTTGGGGAGTTTGATGGTGCCTGCTTGGCAGAAGGCTAAGCATTAGGAATTTGAACTTCCTGTCTTACCCACAGTGCCTCAACCCATTTTGTGTGGTAAGGGGAAGGGTCCCCATAGAGCATCTTTTGTATCTTGGCCTCCATGACCTCCTACTACTCCTACCTCTAAGGTAGTGAATGGGAAGAGGCCCATCGTTGAGGTGCTCAAGTTTTCTCCCCCATCTATTTTTTCCTTTGCCTCTCCATCTCTTCCCCATGTTCCCATCCAGGAGTCACTCCCTTTGCCAGAAATGTATGATGGATACTCTGATGGTTGAAAAAGATCCTTCCACTCCTTCTCAGGTTGTAGCCTCTAGCTCCTAGAGCTATAGAAATAACCTTGCATGAGAGTGCAAGTGTTGGAGGAAGGCTCTAGCTGCTAAGCAAACCGTCTTATAGAACAAGGGGAGCCAACAACTCTTGCTTCAATATCTTCTATTGTATCCTCCTCTTTCACTCTTTCTGCTTCAGTTCCCTTTGCCTTAGCTTGCTCCTAGATCCCCCTACGAGCATCAATGATCCTCACTTGAAGAGGGTGTAGGTATTCATTTCTCCTTTGGTTGAGCCTCCCCTTTTGATGTCCCTACTGAAAATCCCACCCTTTTCAAAACTCATGGACATGTTGAATACCTAGGTGGTGTCTGCTACAGTTTTCTCCTCTTCCTCCTTGCATTATGCTTCATCCATGGGGATTTTGTATCCCCTGATGAAGCAAAAGATGGCAGATGACCTTGCTTGCAATGGGGGTTGGAATAAGGGTTCACTTTCTTCAAAGGGTGGTCTATGTTGGCTTGCCCCATCCTAGTGACATAGGTAGCCTCGACATCCCCGAAGTTTGTCACTTCTCATGAATCTTTCAGTAAGGATAGCAATGGATCTCGGGAACCTCCTCCATCACTTGTTGAGTTGACACATGGCACTCCTATAAAGTGCATTTTCAACTCCTTAGATGATGTCTCAGCTCTATCGATGATCTTTGCGAGATCGTTGGTGTTCACCTCACAGGAATTGAGTGGAGAGGACCTCGATGGGCCCTCTTCTTTGGATTTTTTTGTAGGAGAGTCGAATGGTACCCCTTTGATATTCCTCCCTTGCAAGCTCACCCACCCTCCCCTTATGATGATCTAGATTGGGAGAATGATGACCTCTTGGTTTATGAGGATTAGGGGGTTCCTCTTCTTTATCTATAGATTAGATTGTGTATGTGTGTGTTGTGTTCCCTCGTGCTAGTCTTATATGCTCTTGGATGACCTTTGTCACCCTAGTAGGTGCTTGGATACAAGAGTTTTTTGTGTCATAAAAATTTTCCTATTTATCACATCATTCTTCTCTTTGTCGTACCTTTGATTTTTGACAACTGGGGACAATTCAAAGTATTGGGGCATTTAGGCCTCCCTTCCATGCTGACCCAATTTTTTATTTTTATTTTGTTTTCACATGCCTTCTTCACATGGTCTAATATAGTAGGGGGTTGATCATTTTTCATTTATATATTATTATATCTATCTATTTATATTTATGAGTAGCTCTAACCTTGAAATATCAGATCCCCCTATCTCTTGTTCATTTTGTCATCATTTATTTTTTCTTTTTTATCATCTCTTGCTTTGTGATGTTGTGGTGCTCATGTGTTTTTCATTGTGTGTGTGACAACATTACCACGGTTACATCTCGTCATGTTTCATGGGCCACAACATCACTTTTATTCTTGTTTTTCTCTCCTTAAGATGTCACATGCCTTTTTGCTTGGAACAAACCATCCTAAGAGGGGACTATCATACTACTTTGATTTTCAAAAGGTGCATTCAATGGCCAATGAATCCCTTCATGAAAATATCTCTTTTTCAAAAATTACTTTCTTCAACATGGAGTCCTAGATGAATTTTTCTTTCATCTCAGATTCGTAAGATAAAATCCAGACATGCCCTTGTGAGGGAACATTCTTTCTTTCAAATTCCTCAATGAAATGAATCTTTCAAAAGGATTCCTTGATGCTAGATTCATTGGCAAAAAATATTGTTTCTTTTCAAGATTTGCTATCATTTTCAAATTGAGTGTCCCTTGACTAGACCCCTTTTCTTTTGAAGGGCTCTCGAGGGGCCCCTTTGAAAGCTCCTCCATCAACTATTGACTATTTGCATGACTGTCTACTTGTTTTCCTATGTGGCTTTTCAATATCTAACATGTTTTTTCTATAGATTAACATGTTTCTTTGCAAGTGCACCTGTGAAGTTTCTTTTCAATTAGACTTTGCAGAGCCTCTCACATTTGGCTTCCTTCAAGACCAAGCACTTGGGGGGAACCTCCTTAGCAGGTCTGAGGACCTATGAAGCACTTACATCCTATGAGATCTCTTTGTTCAACTTTGTAACTCCAAGGACCTATAAATCCTTTTCTTCACCTTCTATAGGTCTACGGATCTACAGTGCATTTTTTTCAACTCTCCTTGGGTCTAAGGACCTATGGGGCTAGCTTCTCTTCTTGCACTTTCAGGTGGGTCAAATTGTGGTCTACTTCCTTGATGGTTCAAGCATACTTTCTTTGAACCCTTTCAATCTACTTTACCTCACATCTGGTAGCACATATGCTCGGTAAAGTGGTGGGAAAATGTAATGGAGTAAATTTTCACCCCTTGCAAATTCCCCATTTACATACCCTCACCTTAGAAAAATTAAACTCAATGATGCTTTCCCACTTCATCCATTCCACTTCCACCCACTTGGCGGCTATTTTTAGTGTCAGTCTAGGGGAATTCTTGTCAGGGATGCTAGCATGGTGTGTGGACATATGTGTGGCATGCTTTCATCCTAACATGATTCCTACCTCTAGAATTTGTAGGGGCGTTACAACTTGCCATTGGCGATGTAGTGTAACATTCCTATGCCTCTTGATCAACTTCAAAGGACTTCCTTCCCTTCATTTCACATTCACTTGAACCTCTACACACTTCTTCTCACTTCTACACATTTCATCTATCACACTTGTTGCTACACACTTTATTTTTCACAACATTCTCCATTGTTCAAGCTCCAAGATGAGACTCTATTGGATTTTCTACTCACGTTGTTGTAGCAATGATAGTACCTACAAGCTTGCGAGCTCACATCTCTCTTCACGTGCTTGATAGCATATTGTTTGGGAGGTGATATCCACTTCATTTTAGCATTGTCATTTGGTTTACGTAGCATATAGTTATTAGCATTGCATGGCATTGTTTTCTTTCCATACTTTCTTTATCACATTTTCTATCTGGTCGCTATTTTGGCTATCCATGGAGGTGAGAACACTGAAACGGGTGTTTGATTGCGGCAAGCCCTGAAACAACCCCAATGTTTTTCCCTATTTTGTTGTGTGTAGGTTTTGTGTTTGTGTGGAGCTTGTAGGAGGCTAGACCAATCATGAGTTCAATTTTCTACCACCTTTCACTCTTGTCAACTTCTCTTTTTAAGTTAATGTATTCTTCTTTCTTTTTTAGTATTTTAGCTCCTTTATGCTTTATTTGAAGGTCTATTTGAATGAAGCATAAAAATATCTTTATTTGAAGGTCTATCTTCATTCAAAGGTTTTGCAAAAAAAAATTTGGGCCATCTACAATTTTTGTTTCTCCATGGGTTTGTAACCCACTATTGTGGGTTCACCCATTTAAAGATAATCCCTAAGTTAATAGTAAGGACAAATTTAGATAATCAACTAGTTTAGAAAGAATTATTAAAATAAATAAAGTTGCATCCTTGCATTCACATCATTCTAATGCATCAAATATGACACTCTCATCTAGGTAATTTGCATTAGTATACAGTGGCATGTCTTTGACTTGTGTACATTGACAAAGGGATTTGATTCGTTATCAAGGAAATTTCCACACCTCTACACATAGTAACCCCCTCCCCCCCCCTAGTTATTTTTACAACTACTTTGTATCAAACAGAAGTATAGTTGAAAGAAAATAGGATTGAAGAAAAATTTAACAAATGGTTAAAAAATTTAGGAAGAAGCTTCTAAATAATTTAATACAATCATGCCTAGTCTTAAGTAGGGCTAAATTCATCATATTCTAACATGTGCTAATCCAATTTTAAAATATTCATTTTAATCATCTAGTGCAACATACAACATAATATTCTATATTAATAAGGCCACAAATCAACATAGTGTTAAGAACCTCTTAAATTTTCTAAATATTAATTATATTTATTGTCTCCTCCTTTATGTAATTTATATCTAATAATTACTTATTAATTGTTCTCATTAATAGGATCTTTCTCCCAAAACTATAGTAGAGTGTTTTATTTATGTAGAATAATGTACTACTTACATTTTCATAGATATAAGTTGTCAACTATATAATTATTATATATCCACTACTCCATGCCTATGTAGAATCTAGACAACCACTCATTTCTATATGAAAATTATACTTTAGAGGCCACACCTTTTTATTGATCATGTATTCTTTCAAGTAGTTTGATTATTATTTATTGAATATAAAAATTCTACACACTACTTCTATTTGATGGACTTGAGTTGTCAACTATATAGATATTTGACATCCACCACTTTATTTCTATATAAATTTAGATAGTTAATCACTCGTTTCTATATAAAATCTACTCTATTGGTCACACTTTCTTCTTTGTAGTGCACTTTTTCAACTAGTTTGATTTTTTTTAATATAAAAATTCTATACAATGCACTACTTATATTTGATGGATTTGATTTGTCAACTATATAGATATTGCACATCTGCCACTCCATTCCTATCTAGACTTTAGATAACACCACTCATTTCTATAAAAAATATTCTACTCTATTGGCCACACTTTCTTCTTTGCAATGTATTTTTCAAGTAGTTTCATTATTCCTTTTTGAATATAAAATTCCATACAATGCACTACTTGTATTTGATAGATTTGAGTTGTCAACTATACATGTACATATTTGTCATCCACCTCTCCATTTCTATATGGAATTTAGACAATGCCATGTTGAATTCTATATAATAAAATCTACTCTATTGACCACACTTTCTTCTTGGGAATGCATTTTTTCAAGTAGTTTTATTATTGTTTTTTGAAAATAAAAATTCTATAGAATGCACTACTTATATTTGATGAATTTGAGTTGTCAGCTATATAGATATTTGACATCCACCACTCCACTTCTATCTAGAATTTAGATAATACCACTCATTTCTATATTAAAAAAATATTTTAGTGGACACACTTTCTTCTTAGCCATGCAATTTTTCAAGTAGTTTGATTTTTTTGTTTGAATATAAAATATTCTATATAGTGCGCTACTTATATTTGATGTATCTGAGTTGTCAACTATACAAATATTTGACATCCACCACTCAATTTCTATCTAGAATCTAGACACCACTACTTATTTCTAGATAGAAAATCTACTCTATAGACCTTACTTTTTTCTTAACTATACTCTTTTCTAAATAACTTATGACTCTTTTTCTATCTAAAAATTACACACTATATAGAATTGCCCACTATTTTAAACATAATTTTTTTATTCCATATTAAGTTTACAATATAAATTCTTGTTAATGAATTATTATAAACAATTTGATTAATCTTGCAAAATATATTACCCATTTTTTAGTTGCCAATGATATTAAAACTTTACTTGAACCTCTATTTCCTGTTGATACAATAATTTATAAAAACCATAAATACCCCGGTCTCCTGATTTCAATAATTTTATCATTTTCCTCTATCTTCCACTGATTGTAAACAAGATAAAACAATAAACCCATCCAAAAAGGCATAGTGCTTGATAATTATTTAGAACATAAAGACAAAGCTGAGAAAAGACTCGTTAATTACAATGGGAAAAGACTTTGAACTTTGAGAACCAATTTACATTTGCACATGGCTGGGCACCCTTTATAAAAGGACTTTGGATGGCGCGCGAACAACAAAGAGAATTTCGATAGGCTTACATTGAGGAATTGAGACTTAGGTTTTTCCGATAGTTGTTTGTGAGTACCAAATACAGATGAAGATGAAGTTGGCTTCTTTTCTTCTCTTATTTCTCTCAGTACTACCTGCTTTCGTCTCCCATTCTTCTCCTTCTTATCAATCTGATGAGGAAGCTCTTTTATCTTTCAAGTATTCCCTTTCCTCTGATCCCTACAATTCCTTGTTTGATTGGTCTCCTCATCGCTCCTCCTGCAACGGGACTGGTATTATCTGTTCTTCTCGTCATCAGCGTGTGATTTCTTTAAATCTCACAGGTATGTCTTTAGTGGGCCCCATCTCTCCTTTTCTTGGTAATCTCTCTTTTCTTAGAGCACTTGTTCTAAGAAATAATAGCTTTCAGGGCCAAATTCCTTCTCAGCTAGGGAAGCTATTCCGCCTTAGAAAACTTATATTGTCTATAAATAAATTGGAAGGCTCCATTCCCTCCACTCTAGCCGGTTGTCATTCTTTGCAAATTCTCATATTGTCTTTTAACTCTCTAAGTGGTGGCATTCCCTCAGAGCTTGGCCTCCTTTTACAATTAGAGACCATTGCGTTAGGGATGAACCAACTAACCGGTACAATCCCATCTCATCTAGGAAACTTGTCATCTTTAACTATATTGGAGTTGGGGAGAAACAAACTACAAGGTGGTATTCCTATTGAATTAGGTATGCTTACTCAACTTAAAGACCTTCACCTTGGCTCCAACAACTTGACAGGGGTGATTCCTACTACCCTATCAAACTTGACCCTTCTCGAAAGTTTGGTATTATATGATAATAGACTCCATGGTGGCATTCCTATTGAGTTGGGAATGCTTACTCAACTTAGAGCACTTTTGCTTAGCACAAACAACTTGATAGGAGCAATTCCTACTACCCTTTCCAATTGCACTCTTCTCCAAAATTTGTCATTATATCAAAACCAATTAATTGGCCACATTCCTTGGCAGTTTGGCAAACTATTAGAGTTGCAAGTACTGTATTTATGGAGAAACCAACTCACTGGAGAAATCCCAAGATCCCTTTCTAATTGTACTCAACTTCAAAGGCTTGACTTGGACAAAAATCAACTAAGTGGCATGGTGCCCTTGGAATTTAGCAAATTGTGCCACCTTCAAATTCTTGATCTATGGGGAAATCATCTTGTGAGTGGAAGCAGTGATTTGTCTATTTTAACAGCCTTGACAAATTGCTCCTCCTTAGAAGTTCTAGCATTGGCTTCTAATTATCTCACAGGGATCTTGCCCTCTTCTATTAGCCAACTATCAAGCCAACTCTTGTATTTGGCGTTGGACTCCAATAAAATTGAGGGAAGCATACCAAGTGGTATTGGTAACCTCACAAAGTTGGAAAATTTAGACCTATCTGTCAATCATTTCAATGGTTCCATTCCATCCATACTTGGTCAACTTCCAAATCTTGAAAGACTATATCTAAACAAAAATAATTTAGGCGGGAGAATTCCAAAAAGTTTGGGTCTTGCAAAACGGCTTGGGTTGTTATCATTGAGTGAAAATATGATTTCAGGACAAATCCCAGATAGTCTTGGCAATCTTCCACAACTAAGAGATCTTATTCTTGATCACAATCAATTGTCAGGAAAATTACCCAATAGTTTAGGGAGATGCATCACTTTGGAAAAGATGGACTTGGCTCACAACAAACTAGAAGGAAGTATACCTCATGAATGGGCAAGCCTTAAAAATATCCAAGTTTATTTCAATGTTTCTGGAAATTTATTACAAGGCTCTATTTTAGCATTAAGTAAAATGGTAATGGTCCAAGCTATAGATGTGTCTCTCAACAACTTTTCAGGTGGAATTCCATATACACTATCAAGTTGCACAAACTTACAATATCTGAATCTTTCATGGAATTCATTCAATGGCTCAATTCCAACATCACTCACAAATATGTCAAATCTTCAAGACATTGATCTCTCTAACAACTATTTGTCAGGGGTAATCCCAATAGGTTTCAAAGAGATGAAAATGCTTCAACATATCAATCTCTCTTCAAACATGCTAAAAGGAGAGGTTCCAAAGGGAGGAGTTTTTGAAAAACTTAATAAGTCAGCAATAATGGGAAATCTAGGCCTTTGTGGCAAGTGGATAAATTTGCAACCATGCTTTGATTCTGCACACAAACATTTTTCAATCTCCAAAAGGGTAATCATACCAGCTGTGATTGGCATTGTTATCTTCATCATGTCTATAGTAATTTTCTATTTGAGTCATACTAGTCTATATACCCTTGACCTCAACATTGGGCCTCAAAAAATTTCACATAAAGAACTTGTGGATGCAACTGATGGGTTTAGCCAAAACAATTTGTTAGGAGTTGGTAGTGTTGGATCTGTTTATAGAGGGATTCTAAACAATGGTAAAAATATTGCTGTTAAAGTTCTCAATTTACAAGATGAAAATGCTCTTCAAAGTTTTAACAGAGAATGCAATGTCTTAAAAAGAGTCAGGCACCGCAATGTGATCAAAATCATTTCAGCATGTTCAAACCTTGATTTGAAGGCATTGGTTTTTCCTTTCATGTCAAATGGAAGTTTAGAGAGATGGCTATATCCTGAGGGAACAAATGAGTGCAGATTGACTTTGACTGACCGATTAAGAATAGCAAAGGAGATAGCACAAGGAATGAAATATCTACATCATCATTGCTTTGTGCAAGTTATTCATTGTGACCTAAAACCCAGTAATGTGTTGTTAGGGGATGATATGACAGCATATATAGCAGACTTTGGCATTACCAAACTCCTATTTGGGAATTCAATGAATTCATTGTCTTCTACAAATACACTAAAGGGATCTATTGGCTACTTTGCACCAGGTATAAAATTTTGCATTATTCAATATAAATTTGCCATTGATTGTTTTTTAATTTATAGGAACATTTCATATTGCTTAAGCATATTGTAGAGTATGGAGTGGGTGGAAATATTTCAGCAAAAGGAGATGTATACAGCTATGGAATTCTACTTTTAGAATTGTTGACAAGGAGGAGACCAACAGATAGCATGTTTGTAGAAGGTATTAATCTACCAAAATGGGTAAGTATGAATTTTCCAAACCAAATCACAGAAGTGGTGGACAACAACCTACTTAGAGATGTTAGCGAGTCCGATAAAGCAATGGTATCAACATGCCTTACTCAATATTTGCAAGTAGGTTTGGTTTGTACAAGGGAGCTGCCACAACAACGCCCAAATATGATGGAGATAGTTGAGGGACTAGAAAAAATAACAAGTACATATCTTGGTACTCCTAGAGATTTTCATTTGCCTATAGATATCTCGCATTTGCTTGCGAGTACAAGTCATCCAAAAGATACTACAGAAGATTGGTCTACATCTACATCTTAGCTCTTCACTTAACCACATAATTATTACCCTGTTTTTAAATGCTCTTTTCTTTTAAAACTGCAATATTTTAAGTTTGACTACATAGATTTAGCTTTTTGTGAGACTATGTAAATAAGCAATGCCTAATGTTGGAACAAATTGGGGATTACCCAATATTTTAAGTTTGACTACATAGATTTAGCTTTTTGTGAGACTATGTAAATAAGCAATGCCTAATGTTGGAACAAATTGGGGATTACCCAAATACTTAATCAGAAATCTCTAGGCTGTGCAGATTGCTTTGCAGATTAGCACTGTCAGTCAGCTGTAAAATATTGAATTATTGAAAATTTGACTAATATCTTGACTTATAAAAAATATCAATCTTCGTTTTACTTTTAAAGCTGATTTAGTTACTGGTTGCCAAGTGAAGATTGTAAATATAGTTCATACTTTTAGATTACAACACCCTTACTATAATGAAAATTAATTCTATCTACAAATGCAACATTGCGAAGGGGAGTGGAAGGGTGGAATTATGCACAAATGCACTATTATACAAGCTTGTATCTGTTGGTTGTTTCACCCAATATCAGCAATAATTGACAAAAGCACGTTATGTGTAGCATTTGTTTGATCTAATTGAACAAGGTTCTTTGCAATAAATTCTCTCAACTCTATGTTTTTATGATTTCCAGAGGCACCATGCTAGATCTCCAGATAGAAGTGTCAGGTTTTGTTGGCATTTTTTGACAAATTCCTGTGCTTGATCCAGAAGCCCTGCACAACCAAGGAGTTTAACCAGGCAGCAATAATGCTCCATTATAGGAACAATGTAAAAAATTTCATACATCAAATGAAGGTATTGCCACCCATCGTCTACTAGCCCTGTTTGGCAGTATGCTGCAAGAACATCAACAAAAGTGACACCATCCCACCTTGTGGTAGATTCTTTAACATAGCCATACATAGCATATCCTACAACAATTGCAGTCCATGAAACTACATCCTGGTTGAGCATGCTGCCAAACACTTTCTGGGCATCTTCAATGCTCCCACACTTGCCACACATGTCAACAAGTACACTCCCTACAAAGATATCAACAAGATGTCTGCTTTTAATCATGTCTGTGTGAACTTCCTTAACTCTACAGAGATCTCCCAAGCTAGCACTTGCTTGGAGGGAACTGGCAAAATTATTCATGTTTGGGTTCACACCTGACAGTTTTTTGAAAGAGCTCAAGGACATTCTCAAAATGTCCATTATATTTATATCCTACATCCATTTCATTCTATTAGACCATATTAGAAACATACATTTTCTCAAAAAGCCTGACAGCCTCATTTATGTATCCATTACTTGCATATTCTACCACTAGTACAGTCCATGAGATAATGTCTTTGCACTACCATCTGATCAAAGATATGGTATTCATTCTCCACACTTCCACATTTAAAATACAAATGCGCAAGGGCAATCCCCGCAAAGACATCAGATTCAAACCCATTTCTCTTTATTTCTTCATAAAATCCTTGCCCTTGCAAAGATCTCCCAATCTACCATATGCTGGAAGAATGGTAGTAAAGGCCTTGCAATTCTGTTTCAAGCTTGACATTTTGAGCTTTTCTATTTTCATTCATGTTTTGAAGTATTTATATTTATCTTTTTACATGATTTATGTAGAGTGTAATATCATTTTTGGTGTGTCAATTAATACATGTATACCAAAAGAATTGAGAAAGAAAATAATTATTATATTAATTTATTAAAATTTAAAATTCTTTAATAATTAAGTTTAAGTGAGAGTTAATGGTAATTAGCATCTAGAGTGTATTTAAAAAAAGGGAGTGTCAACCTTCCATATTCAATAGCTCTATCCTTTCAAAAGATATGTAAAGCAACGTCCATGATGTAATTTCTAATACACTCTCACTACTTAACTCACCTATATGAACCTTATTCAAATCTAATTCTTTAGTGATTACTTTATTTTTTATCTTTATCTTTTCAAGCACAAACAAATATAAATTAACGAAACGTTATCAAAAATTTGAATAAGAAGAAATCATAAAATAAAGTATACATAACATTTGACCTAGAGAAATACATGTATTAGAGATATCCTCATCATGCTACTATCTCCTTATTAATTTACAAAGGTTTATTTCCTTCTGGAGATATTTATAGAAATTTAACTCACTTAAGAGTATACTCAAACATGTTTACATATCTTATATGTATTTCTATCCTTATCAATTACGATTCAACTTTAATTAAACTGTTTGATTGAAGCAATTAAGTACAAAAACCAATTATAATGAAAAGGAACCCCCTTATGATGTTCTTTTGGGAGTAGTACGGTTTGTAAGTTGAAAGAGAGTTTTGACTGAAAGTGTAGACCCTCTATTTGAGCTACAACAATGAATTAGATGCAATATGAAACCCAAAACTCAATCAAAAGGAAAACACCCACATAGAGAAATAATGGACATAAAAAAAATATGCAAAAAATAAACTAAAGCATTATACATCCTTTGTTGTGTGGATGCGCTCCAATGATGCAAAATAGTGATTGTATGTGAATTCTCTTTGCTTGATAGTTACCTATTTTGATAGCATTTAATTAACATATAGATAATTAATTCTCAAAATGACAACATAGGGATAGCTTAAGATTAGATTATTAAATATAGACTTTCCAAAAATGAAATGGGGGGCTAAGATTAGAAGAGAAATGAAGGGCTAAATTAATTGTGTTGTATGATCAAGTTATTAGCCTTTGGACAAGTGTTCCAAGGTAGGTGTGATGTGAAATGAGAAGAGAGAAAATGTTTCATAGGGAATGGGGGAGGTGACAAATGTCTCCTCTCACATTTGTGGAAGATTGGATGGTGAAGATTTTATTTGATTTTAAATTGAAGTTTGGAGGTTAAAAATTCAAAGACTTTAGTCCACTAGTGTTGAATTTAAAAGTGGAAGAATGTTAAAGAAAAATTAGTTAGCCTAATCAATTAATTAGGCAAACACTAATTGATTGATTAATTGATTAGTTGGAGGAATTGAGAATTTTGTCTTTTCATAAGGGTGTGGAATATTAAGTTGAAAGAAAATGTTAAAGGGGATTTAATTAGCCTAATCAGTTAATTAAATAGGTATTAATTAATGAATTAGTTGAAGAAAATGGAAGATAAGGTTAGTTGATGAAATTGATTTAATTAATTATCCTTGGGGGAATAAAGGGGGAATAATTAGTGATTAATTAGTGAACGAAGAATGGTTAATTGCAAAAATATAGTAAATGAATTAAAGGTGTCTACATTTTTCTTCTCTTTGAGATAACATCATAACTAGAAGTGGCGTCTTTTCAAAGAAGCATAAAAATTTGAAGGGATGAGGCTTCAATGGAAGGTTGGCCTAGCCACCAAGAAGAAAAAAGATGATGGATGGGAGGTTAAGGAGGCTACCCCAAGAAGAAAATATTAAGGATTGGATGATTTGATGGATTGATAAATTAAATTGATAATGTTATTGGTGTGGGAATGATATATCCTAAAAAATGTGAGGATTTCATTGATTTGATTTGATTAGATAGGATTGACTGATTAATTTGAACTATGCTTTGATGCTTGGGATAGGATTAGATTTTGGATTGGATTGTATGATGGGATGTTATCTTGAGAGGATGGGTAGTTTTGAAGAACACGAGTGTGCTCTTGAAATGGATGAAAGAAGTGAGTTAAAGGATTAATAGTAAGAAGAAAAGGAGTTAGTGATGATGGATACATGTTATCAGAGTAATAGTATTGCAAAGAGAAATCTATTATTTTTTACAACACTAGTGTTATACACCATGATATAATGGACCATGATGATGGTGTGCCATGTGTAGGAAAGACTAACAAAAAATCACACATGTTATGAATAACATATTGATCCAATAAATAGGTTGTTAAGGAATAGAATAATGTAGAAGATTGTGGTACCATGATGGTATGTGATGGATGGAGGACTAGAATTATAGGAAACAAAAAATTGTGTAGATAATTAAATAAATACCCAAAACATACATGATGTGGTAATTAGTGCAAGATTGAAGCCAAGATGGTTGATGGGGGGATGTGATGGGGATATGGATCATGATGAGGGGATCAAATTATAGATAAGAGGTTGGGATGGGAGTATATTTTTCTATTTATCAAGCTATGAGATGTAGATGGATTCAATGATAGTGATGATGATAACATTGTTGATTATAAGAACAACATGAGGATTAGAATTGATATATCCCAATAATGATGTGATTGGTTTGGTACTATGCATGACATGTATCAGGAAAAGGCATAAAGCCTATGGATATGGTGGGATGGGTGTGGGATGTTGGGAAAGGAATGTTCAAATTTTGAGGGCTTGCACATGGATGATATGTTTTAAGGATCATTCTTCAAATGAGGATTATGCCTAGGTGGATTCTTGCTTTTGGGTGTTGGGCCATTTTAGGATAAGTATGAGATGTTGGGTGAGACTTAATTGGATTTTGAGGGCTTGGTATGGGTGCTATATTTTAGATTTGGATTATTCTTGGGTAGGTTCTTTGTGTTTGGTTGTTGGGCCATTTTAGGATAAGAAATGGGATTTGAGGTATTTTAAGGAGATAAGAAGGGTTTTTAGGATAAGGGGATGGGTTTAGATTTTATTGAGGGACGTTATGAGGTCATTCAGGATAGGGAGATGGGATTAGAGGATATTTAGGGAGGCTAGGAAGTTTTTAGGATAAGTGAAGAGAATTGGAGGTCATTTAGCAAGACTGGAATGTCATCTAGGATGGGTGGATGGTATTGAAAGAAATTTAGGATAGGGGTAGAATTGAAGGTCATTTAGGGGGATTTTAAGTTGGGGGGATGGGTTAGGGGTTTGTTTATGTTGGTTCTTGAATAGGGTGGTTTACCTAACTAGTTCATCACCTAGGTCATATTCATAGTAGTTTATTTTAATTAGGGTAGACATAGGATGATTATCAATTTATATCTCAAGTCATAAGAATTATAGACACATGTCATAATCTTATGTCTCACCTTGTTGTATGTAACCAAGGGGTTATCTTTGTATTCTTGAGTCATTATCATTGTATATTTGTATCATTTGATAGAAGAGTATTGTTATCTCATATTTTGTCTCTCTTGTGCTTTCATTGAAGCTCCTAGATCTTGGGTGGCTACATATTCAACCAAATATTGCATGGTATAGAGCATTCTATACCAATTTTTATGTGTATTAGATCTTGTGGGATTGCTTCTTGTTCATATTTTTTGAGAAATATTGTAGATCTTGAAAAGTTGAGTATATTTTTTCTTACATCATAATATGATGACCTAGAGAAACAAAAAACTTGATAAAAATACCAAAATTTGGAGGAGTTCCTCTTTTTTGTCTTTGTATTACAAGTTCATTTTTAAGCATGTTGATGCAAATATGTGCTCCCATTGAGTTTAGGGTTTCCAATAAAGTTAATGTATCCTCTTGTTTTGTCCAAATTAGACATATGAGGAAAAATATACAAGGGTTTGAAGTGGGAAGGTGGTTGCTAGATCTAGAAGATAGCTACATTTTTAGAGTATTTTGGGTCAAATTTGACTCTACCATCATGTCCAGAAGGCCTAAAACCCCAAGGATTGATTGTCAATTCATTAAAATTAGACAACTTTGCTCCATGCCCTCGTGGAAATTTTTTTCCCATCCATTGTATGGCCACCCATATAGTCGTACGAAAGCTTATGCATGCATTTCATAATGTTGGTATCATCACTTGTGTAGACATAATTAAAATCAAGATTAAGAAAAAAAAAAGGTTTTCTTAAATTAAATTTAATATCTACCTATGTAGTATGCAGGATACCCGTGGTTCCTACTAGCAAACCGTGAGGCCACCACATGGCATCCCAAATTTTTATTGCAATAGCACCAGACACAAACATTAGTGATGAATATTTTGGTGACTTAGCAATTTATAAACAACTATATTGCATGCAAACCACTATTGGGTACAATAAGTGGTTTTGTGTTAGAATAAAGGTAGATTTTAGTATAAAATGGAATTTTTTTATTAGAAAGGCGATTTCCTAGGTGATTGATAGTAGTTTAACAAAAGTAAGGAATATTCCATCTAGATAGAGCATATTATATCTATCCACTACCCAAATCAATTGACATTTCCCCAATCAACCCCTCTCCATTATAGTTTTCAATTTAGCAATTCCAAATTCATAGGCTCTATTATATGAGCTTATTTTTGTGAGATCTTTTTTTTGGGATTTGGGGTAGAATTTCATGAGCTTCATAGTGATGTAAACAATATTTTATTTTTTACTCTTATTTTTTTCCAAAAAATATATATTCACACAAGTGTTATTGATTAGTTTTTGTTGTGGGAACTTTTGAGTCTCTATTTGGGCTTGTAGGATAATATTTTTTGGTGCCTTTAATTTAAATGTGGATAATTTTTTTGTTCTTTGTAGTGATGTGATTATATTGGTCTCATTCTCTCAAAATATTGCTCTTCAATTGTGTGGCCAACTTTGGCATTTGCATGAACTAAGATCAAGACCAATTTGATTTTTTTGGTAAGTGGCACATGTAATCACACTAAGTATAAAGTGCCAAGATCATATATTGCTAGGGGGATTCTTGATTGAGAAATTTGTGGGTTAATATTGTGTTTTTTCTCAATATAATCATGTCTCCTAATCCATGGAAAACTGAATGTGATTACTATGGGAAGAAAAGGCAGATAATTGATGAATTCTTGTTACAGGAACTTAATAATTTGAGACTTCTTTATAAACTTCACCAATTGAAACAACTTTGTACTTCTAATGAAATAAATTTTATAGATTCTTCTTCATCTATGAGTCAACATCTTGAGGACTCTATCAACCCAACATCAACAAATATATTAGATATTCACACTCAAGAATCTTGTGTAGACGCAGTTGTAAGAGAAGGGGACCAACCATGTTCAAGGCCCTAGGTCACAAAGAGCCAAGAGCGGAAGACTGCCCTAACTTACCTCACTCTAAAGGAATGGTTTCAGATGAGGGATGAGAATGATGAGAACTATAAGGTCCTTCAATCACTCTATAGACCCGAAATCTAGAATGAGGCTAGGTGAGCCAGTTTTTGAGTTCAACACTGTACCTCAGGTAGCTCTCTTCATGAGGATGAAAGCATGGTTTTGGGATGACAAAGTGACATGTTGGCATCTCTTAGGCACGCTGGTGTCCATAAGATAAGAGGACCAAAAGTACAATGGGAACTACCAAAAAATGAGCTAACAGCCTAGCTAGTGGTTTCTAAGGGAACAAAACAAAACTATAAAGTAAGAGATATATAAGCGGATATGATAAAGCAAGTATATTAAAGCTAGGGTGACAAAGATGATCTCACAAAAGAGCTTGTTCACCAACTAGCTCCAAGCACACGTCCACCTACACAAGAAGGAGGAAAATTGTTGGGGGGTGTATAAGGGTCTGCCTCAGTTAGAGCCCTATTTTGGTGTTTCCACCTCCATAGACAACCAAGATAGCAACTATAGAGAAAAGTATGGTAAAGGAGGAATGAAAGTAAAGAACATAATAAACACTACAAAATAATATTGTGCTACTCATCCAAATCATAGAGGAGAGGAGTGAAATTACTTACCACCTCCACTAAGAGCTCACTAGCTAATGGATGAGAAAAAGAGAGGACTCAAGCCCCTGCTGCAATGGTGTTGTTCCACACTTGCTCTAGGAAGTTGATGGAGTGTTGTTGATGTTGCTATGGAGTGCCAAAGTGCTACTTGAGAGTGATGGATGCAAAAGAAAGTTGTGTAGAAGATGAGTTGAATGATTAGAGCCTCAAATGAAGGAATGAAGAGTGTTTTTGAAGGTGGGATGAGAAAAATGACCGTATTTGGGTCAGTTGTTTGAAGAGGGGTGTTACAAATCGACCCCAATGGGAAGTGTAACACCTCTGCAACTTCAGATATAGGAATTCGTCAGGGACATAAGCATGCCATGTAGACATCCGCATGTCATGTGGGTGTCCCTGAAAATTATTCTTCTGTCGACATACAAAAAAAATGCCAAGTGGAACGAAGGAAAGGGGCTAATGTGTAATTTTGCCTTCGGATTTGGTTTTCTAAGGTGAGGAAATGTAAAAGGGGGAATTAGCGTAAGGGGTGCAAATTTTATCTATACATTTTCCCCCCACTTTAGCGAGCACGAATAATAATGAGTACTTCGATAAAGTAGATCAAAGAGGTAGTAGAGTTAGAAATGTATACTTGAATCATTGAGGAAGTAGACCGTGAATCTAGTGAACTCAAGAGCCTAGGGTAGGAAAGAACTTCATAGCCCTGCAAAACTATGAAGTTGAAGAATGAAAGCATCTTATAGGCCCATAGATTGCAAGGAGGCAACCCCCAAGATCTCTCACATCAAGGAAGCCCCGAGAAGAAAGTGCCTCACAGGCCCACAAACTTGCAAGGAAGGTGTCCTCCAAGATCTCTCACATGAAGGATGCCCAGAAAAGCACCTTATAGACCTGCAAATCTACAAGGAAACATCCCCCAAGATCTCTCACATGGAGGAAGCCAAGAAAGCACCCTACAAACCCAAACCTACAAGGAAGGTGTCCTTCAAGATATCTCACATGAAGGAAACCCAAGAAAGTGCCATACAGAACCACAAACCTATAGGGAGGTATCCCCCAAGATCTCTCACATGGAGGAAACCCAAAGAAAGCACCCTACAGACCCGTAGTCTTGCAGGGGAGCCACCCCCAAGATCTCTCGCATGGAGGAAGCTCAAAAGAAGCAACCTATAGACCTGTAGACTTGTAGGAAGGTATCCCCCAAGATATCTCACATGGAGGAAACCCAAGGAAAGGGGACTCCACAGAGTCAGAAAGCAACTTCATGGGTGCACCTGTAAAGCAATATGTTTATCCACAGATAGAACATGTCAGAAAGTGGCCATGCAAGCAAGTAAAAGGACAGTCACACAAACCATCAACAAGTTGGAAGACTTTCAAAGGGGTCCCTTGGGAACCCAACGTGAAGAAGGGGTCCACTCAAGGGACGTGTTGTTCAAAAGTATGAAAGAGATGTTTCTTTCTTGAATAGATTCATCATCAAGGAATCCTTTTGAAATATGTTCACTTCATCAAGGAATTTGAAAGGAAGAAGATTCCCCCACATGAGGGGAAGGTCGAAGTTGTTCCCACCTCAAGGGGAGGTTCTCAAGTTCTTTCTTTATGAATCCATGATGAAGGAAACATGTTCCATTAGGGTTTCAAGTTGAGAATGTGATTCTTGAAAAGGAGTTTGTGAAGATTCTCGAGAAAATATTTGTTGGCAATGAATGCATTTTTTGAAAGAGTATGTGCAGGATCATCATGGGCCAAAAAGTGGCGATATGATGGATATGTGGCTGACAAAATTTTTTACCTTAAATTGATGAAACAAAAAAGGGTTTTTAAAGGAAATTCTCATATTTCTGCCAATATAAATTATGCTTTACTTTTAATTTAATAAATAATTATTATTCATTTTCTATTTGAATTACCACTAAAGTCTTGATTGATAGGCTGATTGAAAAACATCTATAGCTTTCAAATGATATCACATTTTTAAAATATGAAACATGTGTCACATTCTCTACTTTATACTATAAGATTAAAAAAATGAATTTCATGAAGTTTTGACCAAGTTAAGGTTGTTAGACATACAAGTTTTTTATAATTTTTAAAAGTTGTAATAAAAATCATAATTAATTATTTACTTGGAAAAATATTACAAAAAAATATGCATCACATCGGACATGAGTCCTCTACTTATATCTAAAATCTTATAAAAAATATTATTATTTTATTGTGGTTAGGGTGTCAGACAGACACCTACTTATTTTTTCCCTAAAATTTAAGTACTACTGCATTGAAATTTCAAATTTTCACCAAATAGATTTTTATTTTTAAATAAGCCTAGTATTTTAGAAACTATATTCAATTTTCTACAAATTCTATTCTTACATATTTTTGAAATAATATAGATAACTTATTCAAATTTTTATGTCAAGTTCCCTAACTCTGATTTTTCTAAATTTTTTGCCACTCAAGGGCCTATTTTTTCCATGATGATCCTGCACATACCCAAAAATTGAAGAGTTATAGAAGTAGCATTGTCACACATGAGAGGGAAAACTCAAGCAAAGAAGAGAGAAAGATAAGAAAAGAGAAAAAGAGAAATGAACATAAACACGAGGCATAGGGGTAGCCTGATATTTTGGGGTCAAAACTGCTCATAAATATATATAATTATAGTAATAGTATACAAAATGAACTATCATCAACCCCCTACTATATCAAACCATGTGAAGAATGCATGAGAATACAAAGTAAAAATAAAAAATTGGTTCAACATGGAAGGGAAGCCTAAATTCCCCCAATGCTTTGCATCATCCCCAATTTATTGAAAATTAGTCACAAACATGGAAGAATGATGATACGAATAGAAGAAGGATTACAACACAAAAAACATGCATGTATACAAGCACCGACAAGGGTGACAAGGGTCATCTAGGCACAAATAGCACAATCAAGGGGGAACAAATCACAACACACACATTTATTTGAAAGATAAAGAAGGGGCCTCCCCCTAACACTGATCGAATAAGAGGTCATTCAATTCCCACTCTAGGATGAGCTTGCAATGGTGAAATGTTAAGAGGAGGAATGTCTAACCCTCCCACAACAAGGGCTAAGGAAGAGGGCCTCGCAAGGTCCTCCCACCAAGCTCTTGTGGAGCTAAGGTCAATGATTTTGCGAAGATTGTTGACAAGGTTGGAACTTCATCCAGAGAGTTAAACATGCACTTTACAAAAGTTTATTTTTTTACCTCGATGGATGGAGAAGGTTGTGCCTGAGATTCACTACTAGGCTCACTGAGTGATTCGAGAGTGGTGATGAACTCAGGGGAACCTGGGACTAGTTATGTCACTAGGATAGAACAAGTTAATGTCGGACCACCTTTCAGAGAAGGTGGGATCCTCTTACATCCTTTGTTGTTGGAAGGACCACTCTCTACCTTGTGCTCCATTGGGGGATGTGAACTCCCCACAGACAAGGTGAGAGGTGTGGAGGAAGAGGAGGGAGAGAAAACAACAATAGATACCATTGAAGTGTTTGGAATATCTACAAGTTTCAGGAAAGGAAGGACATCTGGAAGGGACATCAATAGAGACGGCTCCACCAAAGGAGCAATGAACACCTGCAGCTTTTTAGGGTCAGGTGCATCCATACTCAGGGAAATTCAGAAGCGAGACTGAGCTAGTTTGGAAAAAAATAGAGGGGGCAAGAGAGGAGGATGCAACAAGGGGGCTAATAGAGGGGCAGTTGTTTCCTCTTCCTCTGTAAGGCAGCTTGCTCAACCATGAGAGCCTTTCATCAATGCTTGTTGTCTCATGCAAGGAAGTTTCTATGAGTCTTTGAGCCAGAAGCCAGAGGCTGCGAAGGAACAAAATGCTCCTACTCGGCCATAAGAGTGTCCACTACAACTATTTCCAACAGAGGGACAAACTCTTGAACAAGAGCAGGGGGAATAGGTTGCGAAGCAGTGGGGGGAGTCGACTCAAGTGCCTCGATAGCGTGCCTCTTCCCATTTACTAATTTTGGAGCAGAAGTGGTAGGAGGCCACAAAGGTTGAGACATAGAGGATTTTCCACCAAGACTTTTCACTCCATATACTTTAGTTCGTTGATAACCCGGGTGGCCCTAGCCAACTTCAGGTCTCTTTCCAAGTGATGTTCGAAGTCACCCAACCCTTTGCTAAGGTTGAAGACATATTCTAAAGGAATGTGAATAGCCTCATGCTCATCAACCAATGATGGTGTGGGAGATGTAGGAGGAGTGGGGATGTGGTTGGTCTCATCAGAGAATCCTACCTTGCCCCTTGACAACTTCTCCTATGTGGTGAGACCAGCAGTGGATCCAACAAAAAGGCTTGTAGAGAACCCAATAGTGACCTTCATCCTTTCCATCGAAAGGTGTTGTATAATTCTCCTAACAATATACTAGGAGGTTGTGGACTGGGTTGTGATTCTCATAAACCTTCACAACACTCGGGGGCACAACAATCACAAGGTACAAGGGGAAAAGCCTCAACACCAAGGGATGAATAGACATTGGTTCATGTCGGGTTCACCACAAATGTAAGAGAGGTGGATCAACCACATTCAAGGCCCTAGGTCACTGAGAGCCAAGAGCAGAAGGTTTCCCTAACTTACCTCACTCTAAAGGAATGGTTTTAGATGAGGGACGAGATTGATGAGGACTATAAGGTCCTTCGATCACTCTGCAGACCCAAAATCTAGAATGGGGCTAGGCAAGCCAGCTTTTGGGTTCAACATTGTACCTTAGGTAGCTCTCTACCTAAGGATGAAAGTGTGGTTGTAGGATGATAGTGCAACACACTAGCATCTCTCAAGTGCACTGGCATCCGTATGACTAGAGGACTGAAAGTACAATGGGAATTGCTAGAAAATGACCTGACAACCTAGCTAGTGGTTTCTAAGGGAACAAAACAAAACTATAAAGTAAAAGATATATAAGCGAATATGATAAACAAAGTATATTAAAGCTAGGGTGACAAATATGATCCCACAAAAGAACCTATTCACTAGCTAGCTCCAAGCACACATCCACCTACACACAAGAAGGAGGAAATTTTTTGTGGTGTTGTATAGGGGGTCTTCCTTAGTCAGATCCCCATTTTGGTGTTTCCACCTCCATGGAAAGCTAAGATATAAACTATAGAGAAAAGTATGATAAAGGAGGAATGAAAGTAAAGAACACAATAAACACTACAAAACAATATTTTTCTAGTCAACCAAATCATAGAGGAGAGGATTGAAAATGCTTACCACCTCCAGCAAGAGCTCACTAGCTAATGGAGGAGAAAAAGAGAGGACTCAAGCCCCTATTGCAATGGTGTTGTTCCACACTTTCTCTACGGAGTTGATGGAGTGTTGTTGTTGATGCTATGGAGTTCCAAAGTGTTGCTTGAGAGTGATGGATGCAAAAGAAACTTGTGTAGAAGATGAGTGGAATGCTTAGAACCTCAAATGAAGGAATGAAGAGTTTTTTTGAAGGTGGGATGAGAAAAATGACCATATTCGGGTCAATTGGTCAAAGAGGGGTGTTACAAATTGACCCCAATGGGAAGTGTAACGCCTCTACAGCTTCAGACGCAGGAATCGTTAGGGACATAAGTGCACTGCGTGGATGTCTGCATGTTGCGTGGCATCCCTAATAGTTATTCTTCTGTCAACACACAAAAAAAATGCCAAGCAGAACAAAGGCAGTGGGATGATGTGGAATTTCACCTTCAAATTTGGTTTTCTAAGGTGAGGAAATGTAAAAGGGGAATTTGCGTAAGGGGCGCAAATTTGCTCCTATAAAACAGTGTATTCAAATGGCATTCATTGATATCTCATCTCCATCTACTCTTGCTTCTAACGAAATTAGTATTGCTACATCCATGGATTTTATTGATTTTGCATAGTAGAACACTCATAGTCTTCTAAATACAACTACTTGGGATGATTACTTGACAAACATTTTAGGATTTTTGTGAGTCTTATCTTGGAAGCTTGGAGTAAACTATTGAGGATATCCATATCCTCTTTGATGCTACTCCCTATTGGTGGGCTTGGTTAATAGCTAGTTTTCTTCTATTTAGTTCATATATTTTAATCATTTCAAGTTGCTTATTTCATAGGCATTCTTGAAACTTATATATCTTTTATACCTTTTATGCATCCTAAAACAAACTTTGATATGTTGAAATATAATTATGGTATGATGATGTATGCATGGATAAATGTGTGAATGTGTATGAATTTAAGTATGAATCTATGTTTAATTCATGGTTGTTAATGATGTGTATACTTTAGATGGAACTAACCTATTGCAACTTGTTGATGCCTAAAATTGTCAAGAAATATAAACTTATGGGAAACTTAGTTAATGGGGGAACCAATTGCGCTAAACTGAGTGACCTATGAGTTTTTAAAGAAGTTGGCTCCTTCTATATTTGAGGTTTTTGGAATGGGAAAAGGAAGCATATATATAAAATAAAGATCTAACCTAAGGAAATGCGCCAAGATGTAGGTGTGGGCATGATAAATATTCCTTTCTAATGATATTTAAGGGTCCGTTCAACAATCTGCATGTCCGGAAATAATAGAGAGCATAAATGAAAAGCCTAAGAAGTTTATCAAATAACATAATTTAATAACTTCCATATACATTCACTAAAAAGAAGAGTCCAAGAAATGGTCTAAATCAACAAAATTATATTGAAATTATAGAAGTTCTGCAAATAAACCACTCAGTACAATAACAACACAGTACAATTTTTTGTCAATTAGCTAAGAAACAAAAGGCCGAACAACAATGGCATAGTCTGTGAATCTTAATGCGAAAATAAAAAACAATACAAAGGCCTAGTGTCTTTCCACAATTTTTCTATGTATTCTCTAAAACTCCCAACCAATTTTTGGAGAGCTAAAGTAGTATATATAGAGAAGCATCCCACTGCCTGAGATCTAGTAATAGAAAAAGATTCCTTGACATGCACAATGATGTCCATCGCAATGATTTCCCATGGTCGTTGCAACAGAAAAAGATTTTGAATCATAGAATGCAGCTACCTTCGAACTAGATGCATCCCCCTGTGAATGATGATTGTGGTCCCAGTGTGGAAGCAACAAAATTACCATGAACACATGTGTCACTCACCCACAAAGTTGTTTAGGATACATGGCAACATGACAGGGCTAATCGTTCATTCCTCCCCTCGTGATGAAACTCCCTGCATAGAAGACAGGTGGACAAGTCTTCATTTCAAGTGCTGACTACCAGGTCCGCCAAAAGGTACCCACAAAATGATGCTACGTGGCACGTGGATAGAGCTCGGTAGAGAAGCAAAGGGGAGTAGGCTCACAAAGTCCTGCACTACTGACATGTGGAGACATGACAGGGATTGATAGAGTAGCAAGGGAAGAAATATTTGCAAGGAGTGAGTGGTGAACACGTGGAGATAGTGGGAAAAACTCTTCAAAAGGGGGCCAAAGATATATAAGCATATGAGGCATGAGTCAGGGCTAAGAAAAACAATGTTATTAACCTAAAGGGAGCTCAAGGGATTTTCAATCCACATTTTTTAGTGACAACTAGGGGCATTTCTCCTGAGGAATGGGCTCACCCAAAAAAATTGGTTCAAATACCAGAGCTTTACCATTGGGAAATGGAGTCAAAGCTTTGAGAGTGCGGTCTGCAGAGGTAGCTAGTTAGCCTCAGATGGCATCTATATAGCACACATATTCTCTTGTGCCTCATGCAAATCGATCACTTCTTTAAAGGGAAGCTTCATGTATATTCGAGTCTCGAACTTGAGTTGAAAGAGAAGCCACGCTATCTAATGGGTGATTCCTTCAATGTCCTCAGCAGTAGGGGGTTGACTGAAATTCTGAAAGGAAGATAAATCCTTCTAATTTCCTCAATTTTTGTTGCGATCTACTCTGTTGTGGCCACCAAATCATCAATGAGAAATGGGGAGGGCAAGCCCATCTGAGTTAGTTCGTAGAATTTCATTCGCATACTACTCATAGTCTGACTCAAATTTGCAGAGAAATTTTTGGCATGGAGGATGGCCACATGGGGTGATCCCACAATACTGGTTTACAATTTTTGGCCAAACTGGACACTAAACTGATATTTTCTAACTAAATCTTCACTTTTGGGCACCTATAGCGGCTAAATCGTGAGGAATTTGAAGATGATGCAAACTAGTGATTTGTTGCATTTTGTCTATAGATTCTAAATATATTTTTTTTAATTTTTTTGGAATCAGATTGCACTTCTTTTTCCATCTCCTTTGAATTTTTTTTTTTTTTAGTAAACACCATTTTTAAGGAGTGACACTCACTGTATAACACATAACTTTCTTTACATGAAGGATAAAATTCATTTTGTTTTGAATTTAGATTTGTAACTACGATATCTAGTGCTTCCAATTTGTTTCATAGTGTTTTATTGAATAGTTTTTCCTTAATAAAGTTTTGAAGTCAAACCAATTGCAAATCAAACATAGGCGGACCCTATAACACAACATTTTTTTTCTGTATCAAAATTCAATTTTTTTTGTTGGATCAAGGACTTCAATATATGGTGCACTCATATTTTTCAAATTTTTTTTATAATCTTCTAAATTTCCACATGTGCATAATAGAGAGCTTGATTTTCGGTGAAAAACCTACATTCACAAAAAATAAAAAATAAATATAATAATTAAATTAAATTTATTTAAAATTATACTTTTTGGGAAGCTTATAATAAGGACTACATACTTACAAAAAAATGAATTTTAAATGAATTCATTTGATCCTTCAAAAGGTAAATCAAAAGTGGTTTTTTTATCAACATTTTGATAGGTGTAAAGGAGACTCCCTTATATGTATGGTTTAAAACTAGTGGGGTTCTATCCAAGGGGGTTTGATCTAAGGTAGTTTGATCAAACCCTCTTTAATTGTAATGATTTAAACAAAAAAATTTAAGGCTTAAATCATTATATTTTCTAAAAATATGTGATTTCAGCAAAAATCAGAATCTCCCAGAAATTGTAAACTAGCTTTGTGGGATCACCCCATGACATCTGATGAATTCTTTTTCTGTCTTGGCTATTAACCTCCGGTCTTCAATCCCTACGTTCACCAAGTCCTCATTCACCACCATGTATAACTTGGCTAGCAACTTCTCTACCTCGAGCACCTTCTCTTCAATGAACTGTGGGAATTGTTCAATTGTTCCACAAACCTCTTTGCTCATACTTGTTGCTTCCGCTATGAATTCAAGTGCTAGCTGAAGAGTCAGACAAAAAGTCTTGACCTTTTCCCAATAGGAGATGTATAGTTTTTGGGCTACCAAAAGGAGATATGACTAAGTAGCAAGAGGCTAGGGAGGATTCTTCAAAGCACCAATTTCCATCTCCTTTGACCTGACATCCTGCATTAGCTCCTTAATTCTCTTGTCTGCAATAAAGAGTCACGTGCTTGTAGAGTCCCTAACTTGGCAAGCAATTGTTCCTCAATTTGGCCTGTAGTTGTGGATTATTTTTCCAAGGAAAGCTTTACTTCCTGGATCTCTCTCTTGAATTGAGCTTGTTTGTTTTGAAGCTCCTGATCCTTATGATTCATTTCTTTCTCTAATTGAGCTCACTGCTGCCAAAGCTCTTCTGTTTTCTATTGCATTTCTCCCTCTGCCTAAGCCAACCGGTCATGTAATTCTTGATTCTTCTACTACGATCTAGTGCTAGGTTGGCATCCAGGGACTGGAACTTTGCAAGTTCCTCCTAGAGTTTGGCACTTTCCGCCTATGCTTGTTGAGATATTCTTATAATTTTGGCTTCCCTTTCCTTTTCTTTCTTTAGTAGGACCTCCATCATTTCCTTGAAATTTTTGATCTCATCCTCCCTCTTCTTCAGTTGGTTACTATACTTGAGGAAGTCAGTAGTCACCACTCGTTGGGTTTCCTCCATCAGCTCAACTTTGTCTTATGGTTGGGCTACGTGCAGATCAATCCCTACAACATGCATCATATAGTCCTCGAGTTGCATCTCTCCTTGCGACTTGATGGTGTTTGGATGCATAGTTGTGAAATGCAATGGCTGCTAAGATTCATTGAAAAGGGTCTGTACGCATGGCTTGTCCAACTTTACAACATCTTTTGCTTTCCTCTTTTGGACTCTGATAGCCCGTGTTGCTCTTGTTTTGTCACCCTCCAACATAAATTTTGCTGGTGATTTAATCAACTCGCTAGTGAAGGGCACATCGAGAGCAAGAGAAAAAGGGAAAGAGAGAGTTGTGTTTACGACTAATGTCTTCTTCAGCAGAGAGATCGTTAATGGGGAGAATGGGGGAATGTTATACCAAGGCCCAATCGGGGAAGTAGTGGAAGGACTCATGGGGAGCGGTGGCAGTAGTAGAGATGCAGAGGATACCACCTATTGGGCAAGTAGATTTGGGGCCAATGTGGTGGGAGTAAAAGGATTAGTAATGGTAGATCTGGATTGGGCCGCGACAAATGGTGGAATAGACCGAGGGAGAGTAAAAGTTGCATATCTGACTTGAGAGAATTGGGAGAAACCTCCCATGACCATGGAAGCAAAAGTAGAAAAAGAAAGGTCAAAACTCAAAGTAATTTGGGGTGTGGATATGATAGAGGTAACAGGAGTAACCAAATATTGTGTAGTGAGAAAAGGGGGAGAAAAAGATACCTGAGGCACAGAGGAATTAGATACTTGGCTCGTTGCAGGTTCCTGTGAGCCCTCTCCAAAGGTTACATATGTGTGCTCCCTCTTATCGGGTGGAGAATTGTCCACCTCTATGACCTCTGAAGATTTTTGGGCTACCCTAGATCTTTTCATAGCCCATGTGCATGGTAGTGAGGCTTTCGACTACGATGTGGTCACCCACGCTTTCAATGGAGCTTTACTGAGCTACTCTGTTGCCTTTTCTTTCTTCTGTGTTGGAGCTTGTTTCACCTCCTTTCCGTTCACTGTATATGTCTTAGCCTCCTCTAAATCTATATCCTCATCACTTGCATCAATATCATCATGCCCTATATTCCACAGAGTATTGAATCTTTCATCCTTTCTACATCTTCGAACAGGTCATCAAGTCATTTGATTTCCTGACGATAAATCCAGAAGGCCGTAATTTTATCTTTGCTCCACTACCAATTCTTAACCAATTAATTGTGAAGGGTGACCCCCATTTGGTGCTTCTCATTAGGCTTCACCAAAGGAAAATCGAAAGAGAGCCACGGTGGCCTCCTATCTTCAGTAGGAATATAGGCCAGGTCCACAAATAGGTCATCATGTTCTGACTGTTGATTTTGTCAAGCTTCCCAATAAGGGTGGGAGTTGTGAGTCACCTTAACATTCAGGTCTGCTAAGTCATTTTTAGGGTTATATTTCTAGTTGTCACAAATTAACACCATCCCCAAATGAGCCATCTTTTCTTCTAGTAGACCATGCGTTTGCTTCTTTTCCATTATCACTATTTTGAAGCTTAAAGGGCAGAAGAAAAAACCTTTCGCATGCTTCCCCCCACAAATTTTTTTGTTGATAATTGACAGTTGTTGAAACACCTCAAGGGCCAACACCCTATCTATAATGCATGTCAGGAGTCAAAATGGCTCCCGGATAAAGTCATGCATCCTAAAAAATGTGAAATCCTCCTTGAGAAACTAATGACAAAGTGGATGGAAATTCTACATCCACCCAGTTTGCTCAGCGGAAAGCCGATAAAGCTTGCCATCCTCACTAAAATATTGCAAAACCAGAGTCAAGAAGCACCCCGAAAATGTGTAGTAATCATAAGTTACAAAGAGGAGAGGAGTCCACACAAAAATTGTCCTTCTTACTCCATGTTCATCGAAAATATCCAAGCCCATACGTTTTCTAAAGAAGTCAAGGTTCTGGTGTAAAAACATGTGAGCAAGGAGGGAAGAAAACCTGAACTTATGTTGTGTGTTTTAGTCTTTGATTTGGCTCAATTTTTCTTGGATGATGACTTCCGTGAAGTCATACCAAAATAAAGAATGTTGTCTCCTCAACTGAAAACCCAGACCCCATTGAAACTCTTGTACGTACTTGTCATCATCCATGCCGCAAACAAAAGCCATCATAGAGAAGGCCTCCTATAAGTCTAAGCTAAAAGTGTTGTGCGCAACTGAAATCCGTGGTGGATTTTCAAAATATTCCTTAGGCCTTTTGGTCTCTTGGTTATAAAAGCTTAGAGCAAGATCTCTGGTCTGCTAGAACTCTTCTCCCCTTTCTGGAGTGAACGTCTCCATCTTTTCTACTCTATAGCCCTTGCTGGGAGGGATGCATAGCATATCCTGTATATCCTCCACACTGAGCAGAACCCTTAGCTCCTAGACTTCAAAAGCACTGGTATATGGGTTAAAGTGTTGCATGCACTCATGAACCAATTCCAGGAAATAATGCAAGAAAGGAACCATAGCTTTTATGCCAAATATTGTTGGCTAGTGCACTATTTAATTCTTTGGAAAATTGCTTCCTTAAGACTCTTAGGGTTGGTTTTAAGGATAGAGTCATGAATGTTATCCCATTCTTTCATTATTAAGGTCTAGTCCCTGTGAACTTTCTTGTCCACATCCCGTGTGTTGACCCACTTTGGCTTCTCTGGCATCCCAAAACAAGCGTAAGAAATGTTATAAAAAATGTTGGCCATCAGTGTCACACACATGGCGTCAAATAAGATTTTAGTTTCCTCTCCTTGTGCTTCCATCTAAAGATTCTAGGCCATTTCAGGAATTTTTGGACCTTAGCAATGCTTAAACTCTCTGCAATTCACTTGGGTTCTTCAAAAAATTATGCACTCAGCTCTTTGCACTAAACAATGTACTCAAAGAACTCTTCACAACGTTGTTCTTTCTCGTGCAATACTTAACCTTTTCTCGACTTGAAGTTGTAGACAACGATTTCCTTTCTGCAATAAATTCAACATGTACTGCCAACTCTCTTGTTCATGCGAAATGAATCACTTTCCTTTTGAAAAGACAATAATTCATAATGAAAATTAGTCATTATATCCCACAATACCATTTCCTGGGAAATTGAACTGACAATTCAAGGAATACAAAACCTTTCACATGCTTTGCAATTAATAACCTAAAAATAATGATTAGGCCAAAAGCATAATGAGTACACAAAAAGATTTGAGTTCATCCTTAGAGAAATAAAAATTCCCATAGCGTGACACATTAGCACTTGATGTGTGGATGATCACTTGGGATTGCCACCAGTTTTAGCTAATTAATTACTCCTTAATTTTGCATGCAACAATTTGTACACAACATACGCAACTGGGTGGGATTATCAAGTTTGCTCTTAATGGGAATTTTGAGTTGGCTCCTAATGAGATTTTTGAATTAATACTCAATCAACATCATGCTTATTGCATGCATGTACCTTCACTATTTCTATAAAAAGACCTAAGACAATCAACATAATTGTACTTGGTAGTTGGGAAGAATTAGCATTTGGTAGTTGGGTAGAGATAGGCACAATTACCACTCCAATTAGGCTCACTAGCAATAAGTCGTAGACAACATTTTTAGATGAAATTTCTAACAAGCATTTGAAATGCATGACGAAGAACAACCACTCTTTGGAAATTATCACAATGAAGTGGATACTGGGGAGGGATTGCATAGAATATGAGGATAATTATAGGGTTAATATTGAAATTTTCTCCCATTTTGTTGCCTCTTTCCTTGATATATAGGTATCCAAGCTAATGACCCTGCAACTCACATTGGAAATCTTCCCAAAGTGTTATCTTGGTAGGCTTGGAGAATTTGTAGCAAATGGGATGTATTTTGTTGGTCTCCCTATGACGAGTGACCTCCGCAAACACATTGAAGAAGATGCAGTGGTGTCGTGGGTGCCATTCCTGAGCAAATTATGCATCCTAACACTTGAAGAGCACTGCCAGAGGGTTACTCATGTCTACCACTTCCTATTGCACTGCTACAATGTGGTGTTGTTCTACAGTGTGGAGTGGTACACCGATTTCAGAAATATGGTGTATCCTCCACCACTTGCCATTGTTGTTGCTAATGCTCTTGCTACTATGAATGATCCTGTTGTTGTTCCTGAGGCCATTGATGAAGTTTTTCCAAATGCCGCTAATGCTACTGATGCTCCTGCTTGAAGAATGAACTCCCCTTTTTTGGTTTTTTTATATACACCTTGAAAGGATTTTAATACATACTCAAAAAATTGCATAGTATATATATACTTCAAAAAGTATGGCTCGAGAGCCATTTTGGAATTGTAATACCAAAGTATATAATATTGTATAATGAAATTACAGTTTTTTAATCAATTTTTTGTCTCTTTTGCTTTCTTCATTATGTGCTTTATTATGTTTTTATGAGTTCCTTTCTCTACTTCTTGCATTATGGGTTCGTTTTGAAAGACCAATCAAACAAAAAAAACAAAAACAAAAATTAAATTTACATAATTACATATCTACACTGGAAAAATGATTAAAGAAGCTTAATTGAACAATTTGATGTGGATTATGTTAACTAGAATCCCCAAAGCTTCTTTTTCAATGTTTTCTAGTTCAAATGTGTTATTCTGGTTGCATTGAATAATGCGAAAAAGGGCCTTCCCATAGAGTATCAATTTTTTCATGTAGGTCAGGCTTCACGGCCCTTTCATTGAATTTTAGCATTAGGTCCCCACATTTAAGACCGTGGTCAAAGGTATTCTTGTCAAACCACCTTTTAACCACCTATTGGTAATTAGACATTGTTGTATGGAGGATCAAGTGTGACCAGTCCAAGGAAAGATATTTTCTTATCTTGGAAGTGAAATCCTGAGATAAGCAAAGACCGAACATGGGGGGAATGTCTATGATCACAATATCTTGTGGAACTGTGATGCTAGGGTAGGAGAATAGAGTCAAGGGGAGGTCCTTAATGACACCTACAGTTTCAACCTTGTTCCCATCAAGCTACATAACCCCTCTTTTTAAAGGTTCATAGCTAAGTCCTAAGGCTTCAACTATCTGCTTAGGAATGACTGTGGTACTAGCTCTAGAGTCAATCATGGAATTATGCAACAATTTCTTACCCACAATAAGAGTTAGGAAAAAGGGTTTTAATTTTAGCTTACCTCTGACTTTAGTAGAGGCTTCCTTTATATTGTTTGTGAAGAATTTGGCCAGAGGTGATGAATCAATAGCCTTCACTTTGGAGGGTTGCTCTGCTAGCTCTATTCTTGCATCTTCGAGTAGGGATTTTTGCAGCAACAACTTCTGCTTTGGAATAGCTAAAATATCCCAAAGAGATACATTAGTAGAGTATTTCTTCAATTGTTCCACCACATTGAATGGTGGCGGATTCAAAAACTTATGTTCCTTAGCCTTTATTATAACAATTTCCCTTCGTGGCTGAAATTGTTGTGCAATTATGGAGGTGTTAGGAGTTTGGTCAAGGAAACTCTTGGGTTGTGGGATGACTGATTCACCTATGAATATCCTTGTAGAGTGTTATAATCTAATTGCACTTGTGGGGCCTTGGTTGTGGAGGCCTCATTTGCAAACACCGCTTCCTCTTCTTCCATCCATGAGAAGAGCGTGTGGTTTGGAGCTATGTCTATCTCTTGCTCCAAGGACATTCCTTGTATTTGCACGCTGAGTATCACATTTTTTTATTTGTAGAGAGGCATATACATAACCTCATGAATCTAACTCTATGCCTTGACGACACTATTCCACCACTCTTTGTTGTAGATTGTCATGAGGATAATTTCAGGGCATATGTGCTTCATTGCAGGGGAAGCACCAGGGATTGATGTCATCAGTGAGATTATTTTGCCTCATTGTTAGCTCTCTACTCATGCTTGGGTGAGCATTCTATAGTGGATTAGGTACTGGAACCATCTGATTACTTGTTTGAGTCTGCAGATCTGTGCACGAGCCTCCTTGGAACTGATTTTGTTGGTAGGAAAATTTTCTACATTGATAATTTTGGTAAGTTGGCTTCAAAGGCATGGACTAGTTCTGCTTGATGGTAGTTATTTCATTTGAGATGCTCTGCAAAAACTCCTTGACATCTCTCATCTCATCTTTTGAAGAATTAGATGTAGAAGCAACACTCTGCGGTGCACACGAATACACGTACATAGATTGGGGAGGAGTGAACGTACTGGTAGATGCTATCTCCTGGGTGGGCATTGACAACTCTGGGAATATAGGCATAGTGGGCTGAGGTGGTAACTTTTTAGCATCGATCATATTATTCTCCACCTGAACAACAATGCTATATACACCTGGAAAGGTGTTCCCACCAAGGGACTAGATCATCACTGAAATGTTGGCGTTGAGAGACTTCAAATAGAACATGAATGCTAAATTTTTAGGCGGGTGGATTGCAGGCTGAATCCTTTGCCAAGTCATGTGAAACTAGGCATTAAAGTCAATCATGGCCTCCTGAGGGGTCCACTTTATGGTTGCCAATTGATGATATAGTGAAGAATAATCTCCATTATTTGAAAATCTCTCGTAGAAAGGATCTCTGAGATGATCCTAGGTATCGATAGTATTGACTCCCAAAGTGTGATACCAATCTAGCACTCTACCTTTGAAAGAGGTTGCTAGCAACCTTAGTGTGACATTTTGGTTGGTAACACCATGCACCAAACACACGTCCGCTACATCTTGCAAGTGTTTGAATGGTGTTTTTGAGCCTTCTTTGGTGAATTTTGGTAAATATTTTAAAGCAGGGGCTAGGATAGGGGCCCAAACGGTGAGTGCTACTAGTACTATAAGAGACCTTCTAGCATCCCATTCCACATAATTTCTATTAGCAATCGACTACATGGCTAGTGGAGGGATCGTTACATTCATTGGATGGGTTCTAGCTCGTATTGTTACTAACGATGGCACTAGCAAGCCAGGGTTATTCGTTGTTTGGGATTTAGTAACAAGCTGATGACTCATACACCCACTATATATTTAGATACATTTAAGCAGTCCCATTGGGTGTGCTAGAAAAAGAAATTGTTGATGCCAAAAAAATTCAAGCAACAACCTTATGGGAAACTCAGTTAATGGGTGGACCAATTGCACTAAACTGAGTGACCTCCAGGTTTTTAAAGAAGTTGGCTCCTTCTGTATTTGGTATTTTTGGAATGGGAAAAGGAAGATATATAAAATAAAGATCTAACCTAAGGCGATGCACCAAGATGTAGGTGTAGGCTTGATAAATCTTCCTTTTAGATGAGATTTAAGGGCTTGTTTAACAATCTGCATGTCCGAAAAATAACAAAGAGCATAGATGAAAAGCCTAAGAAGTTTATCAAATAACATAAAATAACTTCCATACACATTCACTAAAAAGAAGAGTCCAAGACATGGTCTAAATCAACAAAATTATATTGAAATTATAAAAGTTCTACAAATAAACCACTCAGTACAATAACAATACAGTATAATGTTTTGTTAATTAGCTAAGAAACAGAAAGGTCAAACAACAATGGTATAGTCTATGAATCTTAATGCAACAATAAAAAACAATACAAAGCCCTGGTGTCTTTCCACAATTTTTCTATGTATTCTCCAAAACTCCCAACCACTTTTCAAAGAGCTGAAGTAGTATATATAGAGAAGCATCCCACCACCTGAGATCCAATAATAGAAAAAGATTCCTTAGCATGAGCAATGATTTCCATTGCAATGATTTTCCATGGCCGTTGCAACAGAAAAATATTTTGAATCAGAATGTAGTCGCGTTCGAACTAGATGCATCCCCCTGTGAATGATGATTGTGGTCCTAGTGTGGAAATAAAAAAATTCCCATGCACACACGTGTCGCTCGCCCACAGATTTGGTTAGGAAACATGGCAACAGGATGGGGCTCATTGTTTATTCCTCCCCTCCTTGTGATGAAACTCCCCACAGAGAAGACACATGCAAAAGTATTCATTTCAAGCACTAACTGTTGGGTCCACCAAAAGGTGCTTGCAGAATGATGCTACATGGCATCCAAACGGAGCTTGATAGATAAGCAAAGGGGAGTAGGCTCACAAAGGTCCGCACTACTAACATGTGGAGACATGGCGAAGCTCGATAGAGCAGCAAGGGAAGAAATCTTTGCAAGGAGCAGGCGGCTACATGTGGATATAGTGGGCGAAACTATTCAAAAGGGGGCCGAAGATATATAGGCATATGAGGCATGAGTTGGGGCTAAGAAAAACAATTTTATTAACGTAAAGGGAGCTCAAGGGATTTTCAATCCACACAACCAAAATAATTCTAACCCACAACAACTGGATTAACTAGCCGGAAGCTAAAATATTCTAGGAAGATTGTAGGGGAGAGTCCAAAATGTTGAAAATATGATAGTTACAAGAAATGATGGAAGTGATCATTAAAGTGGTATAACACGTGAGTCAATAGATCATCCAATAAGATGATAGGAGGAATAAGCTTGTATTGATCAGAAAGCGAATGTGATATTTTTCATAGAGCACATCTCTCTCAAACTATTACGGTAGAGTTTCAATTCTATTTCTCTTCTTCCATATTTTCAATTATGGTTTCAATTGCAAAGACTAGTCCTCTCCCTATTCTGAAGGAGAGTGGACATATGCATTTAATTTCTATTTTCAGTCCTTGTTTTAATAAAACTCCTCTCGGGACTATATATTTGGATTAAAGGTTGAGGAATAGATCTAGTTAGAAGATACAATTGCTAGTTCCAATTATTGTTTTTAGCAAACAATATTGCATTGTTAAGTTTCTTGTTATTTAGTTACAAATGGATATGCACTCATGAATGAGATATATATAGATATTCTTGTCATGTTATAGAGTTTAATTTCCATCCAATAAAGATGTTTCAATTTACTGATATGATTGGTTTATTCAAATAGTGTACAATTGATTTTGCCTATGGGAACAACAAATTGAGCAAGGGCCAATCAAGGTACTATTCACCCACTTTGATATTTGTTATTAAATTAGATGTTTATATTGTTTCATTTATTTCAAGTACACTATTAATTACATGCACATGATTGATATCTTGTATCATGAACTACACTTTGTAATATTTCCTTGAATTTTTCTCTAAAGAAGTTAAGTAGGTTAGAAGTTGGCATCAGTAGTGTTAGTGAATTATAGAGTTCAGGTTTAGCAGTTAACAATTACATTGTTAAGTTGAAGGTACATGCAACATTAGTAGTAGATTAAGTTATTTCCCCCATTTTTAACTTGTTAATGCTTTATTTCCTTTTCCAGTCTTTACTATTTTCCTATATATGTGTAAACCACCTATACTCACTGATATAGGCCATGTAGATTCCATGAATGCACATACCGTGTCATCATCATCACAATCTTATGAAGCCCTGGTTGATAATTAAATGAAACCTTTGTAAGGGTTTACTGAACTGTTCAGCTAGGCACCTCTCCTCTGAATTTTGTATCTAACACCAACTTGATTGAGCATTAGTGAGGCCTTACACCTATGTAGTTGTATCATCTTCTTTAGATGTTGTGAGGGCACATCTAGACCCTCTTATTCCTTCTCTACATCATCATTTATCATACTGGAATTGGTATGGAGACATTTGAGTAGAATTTGGAGGTATCTTTTTCTTTAGATCATGTTCTATATTTCTTTCCACAAGGTTCTATATTGCCATCTTCATCAATGTTTCCTAAAACACCTAACTTGATTGTGGTAGCTTTTCACATTAAAATGAGGAAACTTGAGCATAATTCAAAGACATCTCCCATATTGATATTTCTTCCCTCATTTTCCTTTTAGGAATGGGATGACATATTTCATACATTCATGGTTTTTTTTCCTAATGGTAGGAATATTGTTTTATGAGATTGGATCATCTTCAATATTCAATCTTGGGAATCTACCATCATTATACAAGACTCTACCTTGGGGGTAGATGCAGTATTTTTTCTTCTTCTCTCATATGAGGGAAATTTTTCCTCACATGGGGTTTTTCTTTTCTCATTCTTCTTTGAGAGTACTTTCTTTTTTCTCTTTTGAGGAGGATTTTTGTCCTATTAGGTTTTCTCCTTTTCTCCATTTGTGAGAGATTGCATTTGTACATGGGTACTTAACATAGACTTATAGTCGGAATCCATCTTTGCATTGTACATTCTCCCTAATTTGCACTTAAAGGGGTGTATGTGTGTGAACAAGGTGTTTTACCTACTTGGTTCATCACCTAGGTAATATTCATGCTAGTTACTTAAGTTTACTTAGGGTACACATAGGATAGATATCACTTTATATCTCAACTCATAAGATCAATGCACATCATAATATTATGCAATCCTATGTCTCACCTTGATCTATATAACCATGAGGTTCTATTTGTATTCTTGATTCATTATCATTGTATATTTACATCCTTTGATAAAATAGTATTATTCTCATATTTGATCTCTCTTGTGCTTTCATTGAATCTCATAGATCTTGGGCACTAGATCTTTTGCCAAATATTGCATGGTATAGAGAATTTTATACCAACTCTTACACAATATCAAATATAATGGGATTATTTCTTATTAGTATTTATAGAGAGATCTAAGTTGAAAATCTTGGTAGATCTTGAAAAAATGAGTATACTCTTCTCTTGCATTATATGATGACCTAGAGAATCAAATAAACTTTATATAAATACCAATTTTTTGAGGATTTCCTCTTTTTGGCTTTGTATTACAAGTTTATTTTAGAGCATGTTGGTGTAAATTTGAGCTCACCACTAAGTTCAAGGTATCCAAGAAAGTTTTTTTAGCCTTTTGATTTCTCAAAATTAGATATGTGAGGCTAGATATACAAGGGTTTGCAATTGGGAGGTGATTGTCAAATCCAAAAGGTAGCTACATTTTTTGAGTATTTTAGGTCAAATATGACTTTTCCATCATTTCCAAAAAGCGCAAGAACCTAAGGATTGACTATCAATTTATTAAAATTGAAATTCTCTAGGCCCTCAAGGAAATTTTTGACCCCCTTTGTCGTATGGTCATCTATATAGTCATACAAACATTGAGGCAAGAATTATGTAGTGCTATTGTCATCAATTGTGTAGGTGTATTTATGGTCAATTCTAAAATAAAATAGATTTTTTCAAATTAATATATATATGTGTAATATATAGGGTACTTGTGATGTCTGTCAGTAGACCATGAGGCTGCCATTTGGCATGAACATTACCTACTATAATAGCACTAGATGCAGCCACTAGTGAAGAATATTCTAGTAACTTAGTAGCCACAAAAAATAAATTTCCCACAAACCACCATTGGGTTTAGTAAGCAACTTCATGTCAGAATGAAAATGGATTTCAACATAAAACCAATAGTTGTGGCCAAAAAGGTAGTTTTCCTTGCAATTGAGATAGTTTTATAAATGCAAGGACTATTTTGTCTAGGTAGAGCATAGTCTGTCTAGTCACTATTAACATCAACATAATGTCAGTTGGCCTTCCATCAACTAGCCATCCTCTTTGTTGCAGTTTTCAATTTTGCACTCTAACTTTAAAGGATTTATTCTTAGTCATTCTAGCTCCTTTTTTTGAGCAATGTGTTTATTTGGGGTATAATTTCATAAGTGTCATAGAGGTGTAAATATTTTTTTATTTAAATGGTTTCCTATTTTTTCTAAAAAAAATAGATTATCACAAGTGTTGTTAAGTAATTCTTGTTTTGGGAACTTTCAAGGCTCTGTTTGGGCTCATACAGTAATATTTTTAGTGCAATTATTTTTAAAAGCGTGCATATTTTTTGTGTGATTTTTAGTGGTTTGATTAGGTTGGTCTCATTATATCAAAAAGTACATCAATTCTATGGCTAAATTTGGCATTTGCATTAACTAAGATCAAGACCACTTCATTCATTTTTGCAAGTGATGCCTATAATCACAATAAGTATGAAGTGCCAAGATCATATATTGTTGGGGGGATTCTTGATTGAGTAATTTGACGAATAATATTGTGTTTTTATTCATTTTAATCAAGTTTCCTAATTCATGGAAAACTAAATGTGATTATTGTGGAAAGAAAAGGCATACAATAGATGAATGCTTGTTAAAGGAAATTGATGATTTGAAACTTCTTTATCAACTTCATCAATTGAAATAGCTTTGTATTTCCAATGAAATTTATTTTTCACATTCTTCTTCATCTATGAGTCAACATCTTGAATGTCCAACATCAACAAATATATCAATTTTTCACACTTTGGAATCTTGTATGGACATTCCATTCAAGGATGAGTAGTGTAGTCAAAAGACATGCATTGATATCTCAAATCTAATATTTCTTCTCATGAAAATAGTGTTGCTACATCCATGGATTCTAATGATTCAAAGTGGGACATCAATTTTTTCTAGATACAACTACTTTGAATGATTACTTGATAAACATTTTAGGTTTGTTTTGTGAGTCCTATATTTCAAACTTGGAGGGAACTATTGAGGATATGCATATCCTATTTGATGTTACTTCTTATGGAGTTGCATCATCTTCTTCATATGTTCTGAGGGCACATCTAGACCCTCTTTTCCCTTCTCTACATCATCATTTTTTCATAGTTGGTTTGGATAAATGTGAGAATCATTTGGAGGAATATTTATCTTTGGATCTAATTATACATCTATTTCTATAAGGTTTTGGATTGTCATCTTCATTTGTGTGGTCTGGAGCACCTAACTTGATTGTAGAAACTTTTGGCATTAACATGGGGACACTTGAGTAGAATTCAAAGACGTATCGCATAATGATATTCCTTCCCTCATATTCATTTTATAAATGAGAATACATCCTACTTATATTTTTGGTTTTGTTTCTTCCTAAGTGGACGAATGTTGTTCAACAAGATTGGACCATCTTTAGAATTTAGTGTTAGGTATCTACCATCATTATAGGAGGCTCTACCCTAATGGGGGGCTTCATAGTCTCTCTTATTCTTCTCTCTAATGAGGGACCTTTTTCATCACATTGGGGTTTTTGTTCTCACTCTTCTGTAAGAGAAATTTGTTTATTCTCTTTTGGAGAGAAGTTCTATCCCATTAGGTTTTCTCCTTCTTCTTCTTTTGTGAGAGATTGCATTTTAACATGGAATTGTATCCATGACCCATCCTTGCATATTTGCATCATTGCATCTCATACATTCTCCCTAAGTTAAACTTAATAGGGAGTATTGTTGTGAACATGGTGTTTTACCTAACTGGTTCATCACTTAGGTCTCATTCACAGTAGTTACTTAAGTTTACTTAGGTCATAGATAAGATACTTATCACTTTATGTCTCAACCCATAAGATTAAGAAAAATATCATGTTACTCTTATGTAATATTATGTATCACTTTGTTCTATATAACCAATGGGTTCTCTTTATATTCATTATTTATTATTATTGTATATTTGCATCCTTTGATAAAATAATATTATTCTCCCATATTTGATCTCTCTTGTGCTCTCATTGAAGCTCCTAGGTCTTTGGTGGCTACATATTCAAACAAATCTCGCATGGTATAGATAATTATATACCAAACCTTACAGTTTAAGATGGGATGAAGATCATTTAAGCTAGGGGGATTTCTTTTAAGGTCATTTAGGGAGATTGGAGGGTTGTTTAGGATAGGGGATGGGGTTAAAGGTCATTAGGGATATTGGAAGGCCATTTACGATAGGAAGATGGAATTGGATGTCATTTAGGGATGTTGGAAGGCCATCTAGGATAGGTAGATGGGATCAAAGGCTGTTTAATGATTAAGGTTAGGTTTAAAGGTCATTTAGGATATAGGATTAGGGATTTGTTTAAAGATTAGAGATGGGATTAGGAATTTTTTATGATGGGTGGGGAAGATTAGAGATTTTTTTAGCGATTAGGGATGGGTTTAGGGATAATTTAAGATATGTCAATAATATTAAGGGTTTGTTTAAGGATTAGGGTTAAGTTTAAGGATCATTTATGATAGGTGGATGTGATTTGGGGTTTATTTAAGGATAAATATTAAGTTTAAGGGTTGCTTATGGTAGATGAAAGGCTTCTTTAGATAAGGGTTCAATTAGCATAGATGGATGGGATGGGAGATCATTTAGGGATATTAAGAGATTGTTTATGATGGGTAGATAGGGTAAGGGATATGTTTAGGGATTAAGGATGGGTTAAGGGACTATTTAGGATAAATAGATAGTATTATGGATTTATTTAGACATTAGGTCCAAGGGTTTAGGGATTATTTAAAATGTGTGGATAAGATTAGATAGTTTTTAGGGACTGGGGCTCTAAGGATGATGTTAAAAGGCTAGGATTTATTTTTTAGATAAAAAATATTGATGGTCAGAGGTAGTGGGAGGGTGTAGGAATGTACATAAAGGATTTTAAGGTAAGGGAAATATAGAAATGACACATAATTGTGGCACCTATGTAGGTAAAAATAGGTAAGCCACTCATGGGAACCTATGTAAGAATTGAAAAATAGTGGCACCAATCATGGGTAGCACTTATGCAAAATGAAATATGGGGATTACGTATGGATGGTGTAAGGCCCCGCCTTTTTGTATGATAGTTACAAGTACTTTAATTGTGTCATTGGTATATTTTCCTTTTAGTGATAATTACTTGAGTTAAATGAATGGATTATACAACTTAGAACTAATGAGGAACATGTGATGTACATGGTTTTGATACCTAATTAAGGTGTTAGTATGGGATCAATATCATAGGATGTTTATATGATTGTTTGGTACCATACATATATCTCTTAAGACTTCATCATGTAAAGTGATCATCAAATTTGTGAATCTTATTGAAATGTACCTTGTATATGCATTTCCTGAAATTGGTTGCACATCATGTAATTGTAATATATAGGATAATCCCCTTGACAAGGGTGGAATGTATCATGGATAAATATTAACCTAAGATGATTATTAACCCCCTATATGATTTTTTATCTTGAAATTATGTAGGAAAGGAAGGTAGCCTATAGATTATTATTATGATGGTTGAATTAGTATTTTCTTATGATTCTATGTTGACAAGAAAAAAATCAACCTCGTCATAACAATCATCCTGCTATTGTGGTGAAAATTCTTTGAGCTTATTAAAGTAGTTATTTTGAATGTCACTTCTAATGTATTGTTGTTCTATCTAGATCTAGAGTATTTTATGTAGATTGACTAACTATTTTTTGTGAATTTAAATAGTATGGAGAAGAGGTTTAACTAGAGAAAATGTATATAGTGATGTTATGGTTGAATAAGGGATAATTATGTGAATGATTGTTTGATTTGCTAATAGATTTAACTACATTTTAGTGGTCTGTTTTAGATAAAGAAGTGTAATTTTATAGGAAGAATGTTATTGTGGATATTCAAGTGACTTTTAATATGTTGGTTAGTTTACTCAAACATATTGAATTTAAACTATTATGTGTACAAATTAGCGTTATAAATTACTAATGTTAAGTGACAAGAATTTTGTGTTCAAACACTTGAGATTGAGCAACAATCATTATAGCACTGCACAATAAGCATGATCGATGTAAGAAAAATTAATCATTATCCAATTGATAATTTGATTTAAAATATCTCATTCAAATTATTGTTTTCTTTATTATGGGGAATTGATAATGGTGAAAGTGTGTAGGATTATAAATGGTCAATAAATGGAAGGCAAGAGGATCACTAGGACCCTAGTTATCCCCACTTCACAATGTGAAGTTATGTGTTAATGATGTGATTGTTGAGTTATGTATTATATCTTGTATGGCCTAGTGATTATTTTAAATTTATGAGAAAAGGGGAATTAGGTCAATTTTAAAATCCCTACCCAGGTGTCTAGGGTTAGGGCTTTAAGGGAGGAGATAAAAAGGGAAGATGGTGTTTTAATTAAAAAAAGAGGAGACTACTGGCGAAAGCATATGAGAAATTGGAGAACTAGAGGAGCATCCTTGGGCATAATGTAGGGAAAGAGGTAGCAACCATGTGTCTTAAAATTGTTGTTGTTATTGAACTATTTGTCTTAAAACTATTGTTGTTCTTTCTGCAAATTTTATGTCGTTGTTGCTAAAAGTTCCTGCTAGTTGTTGTTGAAAGTCCTATTGTTGTTGTTGCAAGTATAGGTGGGAAAAAATTAATGTGAAGATGTAATAAATTTAAAACATTTTTTTGGAAATTAATGTGGTAAGAATATGGGGGTTTCCTTGTGACATTGGTAATATATTCCATGTGTTGGTTGATCCTCGAGATAAGATCCACTAGTGACTTTATGTTGTGGTGTCAGAAAGCTATTGGATTGTCCTCCTTGTAATCCTTGGTTACATAAATTTTGTGAGGGTCCTTAATGATTACTCTTGGATCGAGGATTGGCTAGAGCCTATGTGGCTTGATGATGCCAATATAGAAGGGTGGAGAGCTTTTCCTTCCCATTGGTTGGTTTGAGTTTTAGGTTTGCTAACTATAGCTGGAAATTCCTCACCATCTGCTTAGCTTCTAGATTTTATATAAACAAGACTATGTGTTAGACAAATAAACAGTTATCTATGTCTACTGGGAGAAAGCTGCAAGAAAATTGTAATATTTATATGATTAAAATCTTGAGAAGTGTATGAAAATGTATATATTTTATTTCATGAGGTTCTAAGAAGTTTAAACTAAGTATTTATTAGTACCTGCAAGAAAAATGAAACTATATTGAAAGTGTAAATTGGTCTCAAACTATGGGTGAGTTTATATCCTACAATCTATATTTTTCTTAGGACTTTAGAGATTGTGTATTCACTAGTGTGTTCCTAATTTCCTCAGTATTTGTTGAGGGTGAGTTTATCTCTTCACATTTATTCTGTTGAATCATATTTAGTATGTTAAGCATAGATATAATAATGTGTTGAATCATATGTATTCAGTTGAATCCAAAAATCTTCCTTAGAATTAAGACCTTCAAATGAACCAAGATTAAAAGTTATTGGCATTATATTTTGGAATGGTCTGTGAGCAAGTCCTTCCCCATTCTGTAACCCAGACTATACGCTTGCTCTGTCTTCTTTCCTTTATGTTCCTGCAAGAAAACTATAAATAAACACTCATTAGATTATAATGATTCTAAATTGATGCAAAAGTAGGTTTGAGTGATTTTATGAAAATAGATTGGTTGGTAAAAGGGATTAAAGCAACAAAACCCCATAGAGGATCTCGTGCAGGCTATGGATTTCCCTATATGGGGCTCGATCCATGGTTGGTGCTGACAACTGAAACACAAAGGAAAAACTTTAAAGAAAAATATAAATATGATAATGAACAAATAAACAATCAACAGTACATGTGTATATATTTTATAAAAGATATAAACCTGCAACAAAGGCTCGACCATGGCGCTCGGCCCCCAGAGGGCCGCGATCTGCTAGGAGACTTCGTTTTATTTCCCTCGCATAGCCAGTGCATGGGAACATGACTGGTCAAACTGAGGCTGGTTAGATAAGGGCGTAGATCATTCTGCAAACTTAACCCAAACCTATCTCTTGTCATAATTGTTGATGCACCCTTCTCCACTCTTAGCAACTTCCAAATCAAAATCTTCAGAGCCCATCTATCGAGAAGACGTCGTTGCCTCCCCTTCATGCACTAGTGTGAAATGTCAACACCGGAGATAGAGATTTAGGGATGGGGTTTGAAGATCTTGCACATATAAACTAGGGTAGGCTCAGATTAGATATGTTGGTGCCACGTATGTCTCTAAGAAAGGGTAGTGTAAAACAATTGTTTTAAAAGTTTTTAAATTGCTATGAATTATTTCTTTAATCCAATCATTTAGCGGGCATAGGGATTAGAGGAGCTTTTAGGTGCCTTAGGGTAAGTCTTCATGCAGCTATTTAGCTTATTTTGGCTAACAGTTACTGCTCAACATTTTAAGGAGCATTTTGTGGAGCCAGTGGCTACATGACTATTTATTTTTTCTCTTTATTTTTAAGCAATCAATTTAAATATAATTTTTTAAACTAAATAATGAAATGGACAATATTAATAATATTTTGTGCAAATAAAAATGGAGAGAAAAATTGGAGGCAAAGAGATTTGTGGAGCCAGGTGACTTTTTTTCAATATGCAATAGCTACTTATTTTTCAGCCCAACAATTTTTCCAACCTATTTTCAATTTTTAAGCAGTTGCTGCTCCACAAAAATAGGAAAATATTCCAAATTATCTTATTCTCATAAATATTTTTTTTCATGAGAACACTCCACAGCTTAATTTTAAGCAGAAAATAGACTTAAGAACAGCATAGGAATAGGGGGTTATATCTTTGCAAAGCGTGTAGATTGCTCATTACTTTTAGTTTAAGTACACACTCACTCTTAAGCTTTATAATTTCATTGTTAATAAGAAGGGTCAACTAATGTAGTGAGTCAAATTAACAATAATAACGTATCCTTGAAAAACTTGTCAAGACCGATGCTTTCAACTAACTGCCCACTTTATCGAGTATTATGTTCTTGGAATGTTAAAGAAAGCTTATTACTTGACTTCAGTCCTAGATTTTGTGTGTAGGAATTTTCAGAATGGAAACTTTATCCTTATGTAAGCACAACGTGCATCAAATGATGCGATTAGTTTAAATTCCCATCACACCACTTGTAGCAAAAATATAATATACTATATGTTGCACATATTAATTCATTTGAATAAACAAAATTATGGAATTCAATAAAAAATATTAGGAAGCATTAAAATAATGATATATAGTTAACTATTTACTTGACAACATATATTACTTAAAATGAATAAGTAAATAGGAATTTAGTATTATTGTCTTAAACTATTTTATGATAAGTGATAACAAAAAAGATAAAAGAGAAAGAAGGTGAATTAAAATTATTAAGTATATAACAATTGTTTTCAAATTGAATTGTTGGGGTTGTTATTATTTATGAATATAAATCAAAATAACTATAAGTATAAAATCTAGGAAGGGGGCCTTAATATTAAAAGGAGTACTCAATTTTTATTTTATTATTTCCTTTGTAACTTAAATAGTATATCTTGTTTTTTTGCTTTCTTCCTTATTGTCTTTAACTATGCAAGTTAAGGGATTTATGTAAATTGGTGAGCTTACCCCTATTTGTATCTTCGAAATATATATATGTGTGTGTGTGTGTGTGTGTGTGTGTGTGTGTGTGTGTGTGTGTGTGTGTGTGTGTGTGTGTGTATGTATGTATGTATGTATGTTAATATAGTCATGTTTCAACAAGAAGTCATCAAGATAAGGTTCTCTTTGAAATGTTCCTCTCCCTTAAGGTTATGAAATATGTTTCCTCAAATATTTAATTAAACCTTAGCTTTACATCACAAGTTCTTACCTTAACCAACACTCAATTAAGCACTAATGGAATCAATTATTTAACTTGATACTAAAGGATCTATATGGTGTTTTCCTATGTAAAAGCAACATTGATTAACTCAAATGATGACACTATTCATTGTGCCATTACATTTTTAGTTAGGCAATTGAACTATCCCTTAAGCCTCTCTAATATTTGGCTTACAAATTGTTATATTCATAACCCACTCACTTGCAATTGGGAATAATATCACATCTAAGTGTGGACCCCCTCTTCTTAGAAAGTGGTAAATAGAGATGTTATTATGTCATGCAAATGATTGAAATGTTTCTATGTGATTAGCTAATCTAGTCAATTAAATTAAATTAAATTAAATGGGGAGAGAAGGTCAATGGGGTTCTCTCTCATTATGTATATTGCTCATGACACATTATATAAGTAAGAAACTCATCTTATTTAATAACAAGTGTTAAAACAATTAAGATTCCTAGAGTAAGGACAATCCTAAGTCCTTGCATGAAATGTATCATTGTTACCCAACACTTTAGTCAACAAATATCTATCCTAACCTATGCACCACATGGGTTCCGAAAAACCCTAACCAAGAACCTTGTTCATGAAGTGCAAGCAAGTTGAGAGGCCTTTATGTCACTTTCTCCACTGGGCGTTTTGTGATGTCTATTCACCTTGAGCAAGTGATCATTTAGGTGTCTATAGTAGGTGGTCTACCCTCTGTGAGTATTGTCATTGCTTTGACCTTAATTGAAACATAACTGTTGTGCATGTGAACCATCACGTAAGTGGTTGGTCAGGATATTAGAGTGGTGGAGTAAGAAAGGGTGTGCATCATGTGAGAGAAATCTAACTTATGTCTATTAAAAAAAAATTGTGAGGTTTTCTTGATGTTTTTTTTGGAATTACATTTGGTATGAGAGCTTAGGTAGAAAACATCAGGTATTTTGGGATTAATAGGGGTCTTATAGTTTTGTATGTTGTGAATGTTGGAAACATGTGAATCAACTAGCTTTTAAATTGAACTTAATTAATAATTTTTTTCAGGAATACATTATGTTGAAATATTGAAATCAAATTACAATAAAATATCTTAATAAGTGGTTTAAGTTTACTCTATTAAAGGATTAATAGGTTTAATTGTTAGATTAGAAATAATATAGTCAATTAAGAAATAATAGCACACACTATGAATATTATACATAGGAATATTTCACAACCCCTTGGGTAACCTTAGAAGGACATGATAATTTGACCTATAATTGTGCCTAACATGTTGTAAACCAAGACTGATTAGAGTAGGCCACTCCTAAGTTTCACTCATTAATAATCCATATAATCGACAAGTGTAACCCTAAGAAACCTTTTAACTTCCATTTTGGATGAAACTTTTATATCCCTAATCATAATTGGAGAATTGAAAGAAAGGAAATTGAGGACCATTACACCTATGGAGTGATTAATCCTTGCTCCATTTAAGGATAATTGTGTTGAATGAACAAGAGAAATAAGAGTGGGGGGTGAATCAGTTGTAGCAAATTAAAACATCAAAACCCTCAACAATAATTAGATCCACATGCATTCATTATAAACCCTTATTTTTTTAAAGTGATTAATCATGAAATGCAGATAATAGAAACTAAAATAACAACACCATACATAAGAGAATGCCAGATTTATGTGGAAAACCTAATGAGGGAAAAACCACAATGAGAATTAGCTCATAATATAAGTAATTGCAAAACCAGTACAAGGGCTCAATGCTAGAATAGGACACACTATCCAAAAGGCTCACTACCAAAAAAAGAACACAAGAAGATATAAGAGAAATTTTACACAGAGAACAACTTCTCAATGCAACAAGGAATCCAACAAAAATGCTCCAAGACTTTCGCAGCCTTGCATGAAAGATTTCAGACACCTTCAGCTCACTTCCTTTAGGAATCCATTTCACACTGGTCTACTCAATTAGTATCACACACATCACTCACATTGATATCACATCTATCTTGCCTCTCTCTTGCATCTCACAACAACATTACTCTTATTTATATCAATCTTAACCTTGAAAACCTTTTCCAAGGTTGGAAACTTTCTGTTACACTTACACATTCAAACTAGGTCAGCACCCAAACATTCCCGTGGTGGATAGGAATGAAGGTGGCCCATATAATTCCTTATAAATCCCAACACAACTCAACATGCTTTCATAAATTTCACATGTAGTGCTAACACAAGTTCGACCAATACCCATGCTAAACACCATAAAACATTAAGTACACACTTCCTTAAATCAATCTAATTTTTTTGGAAAAAACAATTCACTTGAACACAATCTAGAATAAACCTCAAGCCACCTAAGATCTAACAAAAAAATTATCCAAACTCGCATCATAGAAATACTTCAACCCATAACATCCAGTTATCCTTATTCACACACTGACGCATGAAACACACACTGTACTATACCAAATCAAGTGAAACCTTAACTTCTAAAAGATAAAAACATTATAAGAAACTTCTCAAATCTGCACAACATAAAGCCAAACTACGGAGAAATGTGGAGGAAATACATTTATCCCAAGCCATAGAAAACATCACTGAAAAACTAGTTCACATATTGGTGAAAATGTCTCACTCTATACAACGATCTAGAAACCTAGTTTCTGAATATAGAAACCTCTAACAACCTTGAACATCATATCAGATCTGCATAGGCATAGCATCAACATAGAAGAAATGTGGAGCACATCCCGAAGCACATTTTGAACACTTGCACAACACTTTTTTCTTTGTTTATCAAATTTTCTCAAAAGCACTTAGAAACCTAGTACACCAAAGACATCATCTCAGATCATTACTTCATTCCAAATCATCTCTAGAAATAGTAACATAAAGATAGCTTCATGTACTCACAACACTTTCTCAATATCTCAACTATACATGCACAACCTGCAACCTCTTTTTCACAATTTTCCTAATATCCTCAACATCTTCATCATGCCACAAACTTCCTCAACACATAGTTGAAATCAATGACAACACAGTTAGTAGACATCCCGTTGACATCAATGACACCTTCATACTTGCAACAATATCCCCCTTTGTCATTGATGGAAACACATGATGTGAAAAATCATCAAAGGCAGCACAACAGTTATGAAGACACTTTCTTATGATTTTCTTCTCTCCCCCTAAGTAGATAATTCTTTCCCCCCCTTAAAAATTTTGACATGATTCTTTCTCCCCCTTTGACATCAATGGAAAAAGATAAAATGTTTTGTATTGTTCTCCCCCTTTGACACTAAACCAAGATACTTGCTTTGAATACTCCCCCTTAAAAGTACACCCAACCACATCAATTTGGAAAAGAGATGGATCCATAGATCCACTAGATTGATGCTTATCCATATACATCTAGTTTAGAGAAGGGGGGGAAATAACCCCCAACTTCTCCCAAAGATACTCAAAATTATCCTTAGGAATATCCTTAGTAAATATGTCAAAAATTTGATCCTTTGTAGGTATGTACTTAAGCTTTACCTCATTCTCCATAACCTTCTCTCTTAGAAAGTGATACCTAATTGATATATTCTTTGTCTTTGAATGCATCACTAGATTCTTTGAAATGCTAATTACACTTATATTATCACAAAAGATAGATATAGGCTCATCATACACAACTCTGATAGCCTTCAATGTCTGTCTCATCAACAAAACTTGTGTACAACATGATGTTGTTGCAATATACTCGACCTTTGCAGTGGATAGGGAAACTGAATCTTGCTTCTTACTTAACCATGACACCAATCTACATCCAAGAAATAATGTACCATCACTTGTACTTTTCATGTCATCAACACAACCAACCCAATCTGCATCTTATCAACACTTAATATGAAATCAATATCCTTAGGATACCACAAGCCATAATCCAGAGTGCCTTTTAAATATCTAAATATCCTCTTCATTGTTGCAACATGTGTTTCTTTAGGATTTTTTTAAAATCTAGCCACAAGACAAAATGGATGCTTGATATTCAGTATAGTAGCTGTTAGATATAGCAATCCACTAATCATAGATCTATATTTTCTCTTATCAACCTTAGGTGAATCATCATGTTTTCTCAATTTTCAACCAATCACCATAGGAGTGCATATAAGTTTGGAGTCTTCCATTCCAAACTTCTTCAACATATCTTTGACATACTTTGACTGTGAAATGAAAATCACTTTATCTATTTGATTTATTTGTAACCCAAGGAAGAAATTCATCTCTCCAAACATTGACATCTCAAACTCTTTCTACATCTCTTCAAAAAATTTCTTACACATAGCTTCATTTCCTCTAAAGATAATACCATCCATATATACAACCACTATCAAGATTTTTTCTTCCTCAATTTTGAAGTAAAGATTACTATTTGTGATGCCTTTACTGAAACCTTGTATCAAATATCTGTCCAATCTTGCATACCAAGCTTTGGGAACTTGCTTCAATCCATATATTTCCTTCTTCAATATTTAGACCATATCTGGTTGGTATGACAACTGAAATTCTTTTGGTTGTTCCATGTAAACCTCTTCGTCCAATTCATCATTTAGAAAAGCAGACTTCACATCCATCTGATAAACTTTAAAGTCCTTGTATGTTGTAAATGCTAGAAACATTTTGATAGCTTCCATCCTAGCCACAAGATCAAATGTCTCCTCAAAGTCTATTCATTCCACTTGTGAGTAACCCTTACACACAAGTATTGACTTATTTCTTACCACTTCTCCATTCTCATTCAACTTGTTTCTATATACCCACTTAGTTCCAATTATGCTCTTGTTTTCCAGACTAGGAACCAATTCTCAAGTCTGATTTTTCTTAATTTGCATAAGTTCTTCTTCCATTTCCTTCATCCAATGTTCATCTTTGCATGCCTTACTCACTATTTTAGGTTCAAGTTTAGAAAGTAAACATAGATTTACTTGAGCTTCAACAACTCTGCTTCTTGTCAATAGTCCTTCCTCTTGTCTCCAATGATATGATCTTTGGAATGATTCTTTTGCAAATACTTAGGGGTCTTAGGGGTCTTCTCTAGATCTTCTTCCTCTTCATTATGTACTTCTTTTTCTTCTCTACAATTAGGTTCATCTGACATATATCCATCTATTGCAATTGAATTTATCAAATTTTCATCAACCTTAACATTTTCACTTTCAACAATCTTTCTCAGCCTTTTGTTGTAATATCTATAAGCTTTGCTTTTAGTAGAATATCCAAGGAAGATACCTCAATAGGAATCCTCCCATACCATAACTCATAGGGAGTCTTTGTGTTGTTAGTTTTAGCTTGAAATCTGTTATGTAAACAATAGTATGAATTGCTTCTCTCTAGTATTCTTCCAATAGATTTGCTTCTTTCATCATAGTCCTAGCGGCTTCTTGAACTATTTGGTTTTTCCTTTCAACCACTCCATTCTGGTGAGGATTTCTAGGGGTAGACAAGTGCCTCTTTATTCCATGAACTTCACAAAACATGTTAAACTCATTGGAGGTGAATTATCCACCTCTACAAGACCTCAAAAAAGAAAAAAATTGCATTCATTTCATTCTCAACCATAGCTTTAAATGACTTGAATCTATCCAATGCATTAGATTTTTCTTTAAGTAACCCATGTCATTCTTGAATAATCATCAATCAAAAGTATAAAATACTTGTCATCTTGAAGACTTCTCACCCTTGTAGGACCACAAAGATTTGTACATATTAATTCAGTTAGTCAGGTAGCTAATTGTTCCTTTCCTTTGAAATTACTCTTTACTTGCATTCCAAACTGACAATTCTTACAAACAACATTGATAGGCTTTGTGATTCTTGGCAAATCTCTCATTGCATGAACTAAACTAATTCTCACCAAATTATCAAAATTCATGTGACACATCCTTTGGTGTCATAACCAACTAGCATTAATATGAGACATAAAGCAATGGCCATCAACACCCTTAGGGTATGTGTAGGATCATCATGGAAAAAACAAGCCCTTAAGTGGCAAAAAAATCAGAAAAATTAGAGTTAGGTAACTTGACATAAAAAATTGAATAAGTTATCTATATTATTTCAAAAATATGTAAGAATAGAATCTATAGAAAATTGAATGAAGTTTCTAAACTAGTAGGTTTTTTTTTTTTTTTAATCTATATGGTGAAAATTTGAAATTTCAATGTAGTAGTACTTAAATTTCAAGGAAAAAATAAGAAGTAGGTGTCTATCTGACCACCCTAAGCACAATAAAATGATAATATTTTTTTATAATATTTTAGAACTAAGTAGAGGACTCATGTCCGGATGTGATGCATATTTTTTTGTAATTTTTTTCCAAGTAAATAATTACTTATGAATTTTTTATTGCAACTTTTAAAAAATATAAAACTCATGTGTCTGACCACCTTAACTTGGTCAAAACTTCATGAAATTCAATTTTTCTTTTTTTTATCTTATAGTATGCGAAGCATAGAATGTCATGCATGTTTTGGATTCCAAAAATGTAATACTGTTTGAAAGTTATAGATGTTTTTCAATCAGCCTATCAATCAAGACTTTAGTCGTAATTCAAATAGAAAATAAATAATAATTATTTATTAAATTGAAAGTAAAGCATAATTTATATTGGTGGAAAGCTGAGAATATCCTTTAAAAACCCTTTTCATTTCATCAATTTTGGGTTAAAAAAAATTCATTAGCCACATACCCTACAAATACCCATCATATTGCCACTTTTTGGCCCATCATGATCTTGCACATACCCCTTAAGCTAATAGATGTTTCTATCAGTCCTCTTACCAACAACAATCATAGTTTCAAACCCTTTTTTGATCTCACATGTTTCATCCTTAAACATAAGATTGTATCTTTTGCTACACATTTTCCCAACACTCAAAATATTATGCCTTAAACCCTTAACAAAGTAAACATCCTTAGTATTATGCTTGCCATAAAAACTGATTGAACCTTTTCCACAAATCTTAGCTCCTAAATCATCTCCAAATTTGACTAATCTGCCATCATAATTTTCAATTTTAACAAACATAATTTTATCTTTGTTCATGTGATTAGAGCAACCACTATCGACAACCCAGAAATTCTTATCTTCTTTAACATGAAAATCAGAAACCAAAGTACCTTCAATCTTATCCTTCTTCTCTGAACACTTTCCTTCACACAACTTTCAGGGTTAGCATAACTAGATTCATATTTTATAGCCAAGAAAAAGCATTCATTTTCATCAACATCTCCATAATCAAATTCATCATCAGAAATACTAGCATCTTCTCTAACATAGTAACTTCTTTTAATCATCTTTCCTTTGTTCTCCTTACTCAGATTGTTCACAGCTCTATTTGGACATCTTGAAGCATAATGACCTACATTTCCACAACTAAAACATTTGAAAGGTAGTTTACCTTTGTACTTACCAGTGCCCTTTTTCATCATTCTTACAAAGTTAGATTCCACATCATCAAGATCATCTCCATCTGATCCTTTAATCTTTTCTTAGAATTTTGCAACCTTAAAAGTAGTTTCCACTTTTGTACCATTTTTCAAACCAAGCTTTCTTATTTCAAATGAAGTTAGTGTACCAATCAACTGGTCTCTGCAATAATTATTAAAATTTGCAACTTACTCAATAGTAGATACCTTTTCAATGTATGAATCGGGAAGAGTTCTCAGAACTTTCTTTACCACCCTAGGTTCTTTGACTTGTGCACCAAGACCTCTCATAGCACTTACCAGTTCATCAACTCTTTGAATGTAGGTTTCAATTATTCCATCTTCAGACATTTGCATAATCTCAAATTGTGCCTTCAAATTCTGCAACTTAGCTTCTTTGACCTTGTCATCTCCTTCATAAATATTTTCAAGCTTATCCCAAACATCTTTAATAGTCTTAAGATTCATAACTTTAACCAATTCAGAATTTGAAAGACTGTTCATCAAAATAAATCTTTCCTTAGCATTTACCTCATGTGCATTGATCTCATCACTTGTCCTTGGACCATTCGCTAGTATAGTATATTGATTCTTTATTTCCTTTTCAATTTCAAATCCATGAGCTGCCAGATATTCTTCCATCTTTTTCTTCCATAATGCATAATCTATTCCATAAAATCTAGGGCAATCAATTTTCTTTGGCATCGCAAACCTACCTTAAGCGGTTAAGCTCTTCTCCAAGGAACCTCACTTTGATACCAATTGTTGAATGAACAAGACAATTGAGAAGGGGGGTGAATTTTTTGTAGAAAATTAAAAAATCAAAACCCTCAACAATAATAGATTCACATACATTCATTAAACCCTTATTATGTTGAAGTGATTAATCATGAAATGCAAATAACAGAAACTAAAATAACAACACCATACACAGGAGAACACCAGATTTACACGGAAAACCTAATAAGGGAAAAACCATAGTGAGGATTAGCTCACAATAAAAGTAATTACAAAACAGGTACAAGGGCTCATTGCCAAAATATGACACACTATCCAAAAGGGTCACAACCAGGGCTCACTGCCACAAAAAAAAACTCAAGAAGATAGAAGAGAAATGTTACATAGAGAACAACTTCTCAATGCAACAAGGAATCCACCACAAATTCCCCAACACTTTTGTAGCCTTACATGAAATATTTCGGACACCCAGCTCAATACCTTCAAGAATCCAACACTTTGAATTTCACACTGCTCTAATCAAATTCACATCACACACATCACTGACATCGATCTTGCATCTATCTTTCCTCTCTCTTGCATCTCACAACAACATTACTCGTATGTATATACTTATGTTGTAGTGTCTATAGATGAGTTGGAATCTTGTTGACATCAATGAAAACACCTTCATACTTGCAACAAATTGCATGCAACTTAAGAATAGGTTAGAAGCAATTTTGAACCTATATTTGGTTCATCAGTTACATTTTTTCTTAAGGTCTCCCTTTAACTTAAAAATCAAGATTCAAGCATTCAAAAAGAGTCCCTTTATTAAGTGCTTGAAAACTCAAGAGGAACCACTTTTTGCTAGTAAGTAATATTACATGACCAATAAAATCAGTTATAACTCTAGACCTTTTTTTTTGTAGAAATTATGATTTAGATAAATGGAAAAACTTATATCTTACCTTAAAGTAAGTGGTGAAACTATAAACTTTCTTAAGTACCTTCCTAGGTAAATGATTATCTAGAAAATTTAAGAGGACTACCAAAACCACCCAACCTTTATGCTCTATTGTTTGAAGACTAAAGTAACAAGCAAAAGAACATGATTTCTTAGATTCAAGTCAAAGGTAAAAATGCATGGAACACTATAACTAGGATATGAGTGTGGAAATTAAGCTCGTGTGGTGTTTAAATGAGTCCTTTTCTAGTAAGTGAAATTTAAGACCTTTTTGAAAACAACTTGTTAAATAGGGATTGGTAACTAAAATAATATCTAGAGCAAGTTATTCATTTTAATTTTCAATTACATTTCCAAGGACTAAAGACTTGATAGTGCAAAAATAAGAAAGGATACATATTAGCAAGAAATTAATAGCATATGCAAGTGGGTGTTGTACTTAAAATTTGTAGAAGTCTCTAGTGTTGGTTAATCAATTGTTAGCTTTTTTTTAAATCAAGTAATAAATTATGTGTGATTTATGGTGAATTGCATGAATGAAGAATTAAAGCATATAAATAGGAGGCATTAAAATAGGAAAGTAAAATTTCTATTATTGTTGTTTGTTACTACCCCTAGCTAGTATTCACTTAAAGAACATATACACATGGGTATAATAGGGAAAAACTAAAATTAGTTAAATTCCTGGTACTTTTTACTTCTTGGTTTTCCCCTATGTCTTATAAAGTTTGGAAGGAATTGTGATCATGAAAATGAATAATATAGCAACTGTCAGATGATTCAACCCTAGGATATAAAGTGTCAAAAATTGTAAATATGTATGAAGGATAATGAGGTATAATAATCTATTATTTAATAATTTATCATGCACCTTATGAATTAATGGTAATATTTCCTTCTATTGCAATGTTTCAAAAAAATATGGTTGACAAATTACTTTGTAACTAAATAAACTCCTTCCAACATGTGTAAACTAGAATGAAATTACCCTATATCTAGAATCAATAGTAAATGTAACAAATCTAGTTGAATGAAAGAGGAAGCAAAGCTATGGCCAAACATAGAGATTTGAATTGATCATATGTGTAACATAAGTACCAATTAATAAGATAAAGAGGTTGATGTACCATGTATTTCTAAATCTATGAAATTGGAATAATATCTATGCTACTGTTATGTATCATCTAACAAATACTTTTATTTATGATGTTAACAAAATGAATAAACAAAGCACACATGATGTAAAGTAAACAAAGTAGGTGTGGGTGTAACAACATATGTATATGGTGTGGTGAACTACATGAAGTGTATTGTGTTATGGCATGTGAAGTGAACCCAGTAAATGTTTTATTCCCTAGTAAGAGATATAAGGTATCTGACTTGGGATAAGGGTGGTGGACATCAAGTATGATCCCTTATGTGTACCCTTTGTGATGGTCCATTATGTAAGTTAGCTAGTTGTGAAGTGATGTAAACATGATATGTGTGGACATGTTCCCACTAAATGGAATGTGATGTATTCCTTTGTGTAAGTCTTGTCTATATGTAAATGTGTACCTCTAGTGTATGGTTCCCCCTATAGGAGTGAGATGCCAAATAGTGTAAATAAGGGTGAGAGAGAAGAGGACCTACTGTGGAAGCTATATGGTTTCTTAGGATGGTGTACCAAACCTACTCCTCCCACATATTAGAGCCACACTCATTGGTTCATAGTGAAAACCTACTCCTTGGCATTTGTAACCCATGATGGGTAGAGGATGGGATTATACAGACCATATTGAGGGTATGTGCAGGATCATGATGGGCTAAAAAGTGGCAATATGATGGGTATATATAGGGTATGTGGCTGACAAAAAAATTTTTACCCAAAATTGATGAAACGAAAAGGGTTTTTAAAGGAGATTCTTAGCTTTCCACCAATATAAATTATGCTTTATTTTGAATTTAATAAATAATTATTATTTATTTTCTATTTGAATTACGACTAAAGTCCTTATCGATAAGTTGATTGAAAAACATTTATAGCCTTCAAATGATATCACATTTTTTGAACCTGAAACATGTGTCACATTCTATGCTTCGCATACTATAGGATTAAAAAAAGAAAAATTGAATTTCATAAAGTTTTGACCAAGTTAAAGTGGTCAGACATATGAGTGTTTTATATTTTTAAAAAGCTGTAATAAAAAATTCATAATTAATTATTTACTTGGAAAAAAGTTACAAAAAATATGCATCACATCCGGACATGAGTCTTCTACCTATATCTAAAATCTTATAAAAAAATATTATCATTTTATTGTGGTTAGGGTGGTCAGACAGACACCTACTTCTTATTTTTTCCCTGAAATTTAAGTACTACTGCATTGAAATTTCAAATTTTCACTAAATAGATTTTCTTTTTTAAAAAAAAAAACCTAGTAGTTTAAAAACTACATTCAATTTTTTATAGATTCTATTCTTACACATTTTTGAAATAATATAGATAACTTATTCAAATTTTTACATCAAGTTTCCTAACTCTGATTTTTTTGAATATTTTGCCACTTAAGGGCCTGTTTTTTCCATGATGATCCTAGACATGCCCTTGATGGGGATGGGTGCTGCCACAATAATGGGTTACACTTTTTGGGACATCCTAATTTTTTCCTGAAATCACATATTTTTGGAAAATATAATGATTTAAGTCTTTAAAGGTTCCATTTAGAGGATTTTAATTAAAGAGGGCTTGATCAAATCCCCTTAGATCAAACCCCCTTGGATATAACCTCGTTAGTTTTAAACCATACTTATAGTGGAGTCTCCTCTACACCTATCAAAGTGCTGATAAAAAGCCACTTTTGATTTACCTTTTGGTAGATCAAATGAAGTCATTCAAAATTTATGTTTTGCAAGTATGTAGCCCTTATTATAATCTTCCCAAAAAGTATAATTTTAAATATATTTAATTTGATTATTATATTTATTTTTAATTTCTTGTGAATGTAGGATTTTCAACGAACATGAAGGTCTTTTGTTTCACACACGAAAAAATAGGAAAATAGAGAACAAAAATTCTAAAAAATACATGTGCACTAGGTATTGATGTCCTTATTTCAACAAAAAAAGAATAAGTTAATTCAAATGCATACAAAAAAATTTATGTGGGCCAAAGTACACCTCTGTCCAAATTATAATTACTCTAAGTTAGAAAATTAATTAAAATATATATATGCAACAAAAAATTATGAAAAAATATCCATGCACTAGATATTGGGGTGAAAAATCTATATTTCAAAAATTAGAATTGTATCCTTTCTATAAAACAAGTTATGCAGGCCGAAGTAAACATCACTTTTTAAAAATATTGTTTTGTAGAAAAAATAAGTTATTAAAAATTACATAAAAGGATTCACAATTTTTTTTTAATTTTTTTTTTTAAATATAATTATGTAATCTACACACAAAATCTCACAAATCACTATTTTGCTTCATCTTCAAATTATTAATGGTTTATATGCTATAGGTGTAAGAAAGTGAAGATCTACTAAAAAATGTTGATTTCAATGTCAAGTTTGGGCAAAAAGTGTAACCCATTACTGTGGGATCACCCGGATTCTAATCTCACTTATGATTATAGATTTTGGATACTTTAGTAATACAAAACATTGATACTATGTTGAAGATTCCACCATGATTTTGTGTGCTATCATATTTATGTGGTCAAGGACTGCTAGTTATTGCATGATATTATACTTATGTGGTTAGAGAACCACCATTCCCCTCCTCCCCTTAGGTGGCTTACCAAAGTCACATGGTGCTCATACTGTGCAAGTTTTATTGCTGAAATATGAATTATTTGTAATTTCCTAAATGATGTTTTGTTTATATGCCAACAGTGTGAAATTTTACTACGTGGAGGTGGCTACAACCTATCATGGACTTAAAATGGCTCAAAGCAAAGGGTATAGGAAGGTCTAGTTGGAGGGTGACTCTATGAACATTATAAATAATTTGAAGAATGCTTCACCTCTGTCTTGGACTATTGAGGCCTTGGTCAGGGACTCCATTGAAATCATCAATTCCTTTGACACTTTTTATATCTCCCACATATTGAGAGAGGGAAATATGTTAGTTGATTTCTTCACTAACTTTGGTGTTAGAGAAAGAAAGGAGTGGGATTTAAATGATCCTATTCCTTTTGAGGAAATGGCTATTATTAACAATGAATGCCAATTTCAAGTTGCTTTTGATCTTATTTTGCATTGAGTTTGGCATGTCCTTATTCATGTGGACTAATTTTAACAATGAGGATGATTGGATTTATCTCATTCATGTTTTAAGTATGGGGAACGACTTTCACAAGGATCGGAGTTCAAGTTCATCATTTCACATCTTCCCTTTTGCTAGCTTTGCATGGATTTTGGGTGATATTCATCTTAGTTTCCAAAGTATTTTGTTTTATGATTCTATTCTGGGTGGTATCTATCGTAGTTTCCTGAGGTTTCTGCTTTGTGCTTGGCCTCTATTTGTTAATATTTTTGTGATGGGTGGGTACAGAAACCACGTCGATCCTAAGTCCTGCATTTCTACTAAGCAGAGGAAGGAGGTGTGGGAGATTTTAGAGAAGGGTGGCTTAACTCCGTATATGGAGAAACTACATGGTAAAAACCCTTAGGTCACTGATCTGGTTGCTCAAGGGTGGAAGGGAAATCATAGTTGATGAAGAATTCATAGCCCAAATTACTGGCTTGGCTATGCATGGTATGAAGGTGTTTAGAGACAAAAAAGAATCACAATGTGCAATGTCTATTTTCTTTAAAGGGAAAGAGGTTGTTGATTTGAGGATGGCGAAGAGTGGTGGTTATTAGAGGAGCTCTTTAAAATCATTGTGGTGTGATGTTGTTGAAGAGATTATGAGGTATGCCACCTTGGAAGGAAGGTATACAGTGATTAACTCTTACCATACTACTTGTTGATGTCACTTGACTCATGGATTAAGGAACACATGAAAAACCCTAGAAACCATGTCCTGCATGTGGGGTTAATTCTCCTGATCTATGAACACATCAAAGTTCATGAGGTGCAAAAACCTCTTGTGTCCCTGAAGGAAAGTATTGCTAAATCCCGGGAGTGGTATGAGACGGAGTCGGAAGAGGAAAGGGTTAGTAAAAAATCTAAGAAGAGGAGGATTATTTTGAACAAATATTCCAAGTCTGATAGGGATAATGATGTTGATTATGTCCTGGATTCGTATGCCTCTTTTGAGGAGGGCCCCAATTCCCCTATTTTGGGTAAGACTGGGAAAAGGAAGTAGGATGACAAAGAGGGCTATATGACATGCAGTGATAAGGTGGTTGTGAATTTTCATACTAAGGTGGTTAAGGACAAAAATGAACTTTATGGGGAAGCTTCCTTTCCTCCCCCAATGGCTAGACAATCATAGGAGATTGAGGATGGGAGCCGAAAGAGAAGGGTGTTGAGAACTATTGGCCAACTCTTGGAGAGGGGTTTCCCTCTTTCCTTGGCTGGAGGTATCTTTGGTGAGGCTTCTTTGAGTGTTGACATTGGGCTACAGAAGTAGGGGAAGGAAAGGGTTGTTGGTGGAGGACATACTATGGAAACTAGCAAATCGATTGTGGATAGGCTAATGAAAAGGAAGGTTGTAGCAGAGGAAATTGTCTACTCCATTCAAAATATGAAGACTCCTATCTCCACCAACAAAGGTAAGGATATTTTTGCTAATAAGGTTCATGTTAGTTCTTCTAATGAGGACATTTTTGTGGGGAAAGGGATTGAGAACTTTGACAGGGAGGAGTTGTCTGATGTGTTGGGCTCAGCTCGTGATAGTGCTAATGAGTTGTTTAAAATTTTTATGTGGTTCTTCCATGAGATTAATAGGACTAATGTTAGAATTAGAGGTATTGCAAGTAAGGCTTATGACCCTTTTGTCCAAAGCCAAATTGATGATCTATTGGACTCTCTTAATACTATGACTAATACTATGGAAAAGGAAACCATCAATTTGAAACAAAACTTGGAGGGGATAATCTTATCCTTTGAGGATAAAATGGATAAAATGTGGAATGTTGTGATGAAGAGTGGAGATGTCTCTAAGGTTTTGGGCATTTCTGACTCTGCCAAGGTGATCTCCCCTGTGATTACTGTGAAAAAGAGAAAGGAGACTGTGTCTGCTAATGATATTGTTGTTGTGGGTAAGTTGTTGGATGTGGATTGTGTTGGTGAGAAGGGTGGTGTTAAAGGTAGTTTTTTGAGTGGTGAGGTAAAAATTGGTGGGTTGGCCCGGGTTAGAACTAGAAACAGAATGAAAGCTCAAAGCGGGGCCTCTAGTATAGAGGTGTCTGATACTATGGATGATGTGCAGAAGGTGGTTGCTAGTGAAGTGGAGGTTGCTGACATACTAAACAATATGTAGTGTTGTTGGTTGGCTTCCTTCTTTTTGGCTTCTTTTTGGTTGTTGGTTTGCTACCATTATGTTGATTGTTGCGTAATGTTGTTTTCTTTTTTTATCAGCTGGTTTATTTTATAAAGGGTTTCGAGCCCCTTCAAAACCCATTTCTTACCTCCAATCAAAATAGTGTGAAATTTTACATTTATTTTATTGGAGTTATTTAGCCATTTGAAGGTTGTCACAGTCTAATTGCCTTAAGGACTTATTTAATTTCATTTTTGAATTAAGATTGGAATATTGCAATGAAGCTACAATTGATCTTTATTTTTTTTCTCTTGAATTTACAATTTCCTCTTTTGGGAGTTTTATTGAAACTTTGGTGTATGATCTTATGTTACTCAGTTTGAGCCTTTCTTATTGTTTAAAAAGTTCTGGAAAGTGTGGTGCAATGTGGCATTTGTAAACTTCCATATACCAATGGGTTCCCTGGTAGGTTGTATAGGGGAGTAGATGTGTTAGAGAATTATTGAAGGGGGATGCAAATGGGACTAGTAGGGGACAATCGTAATCCATTCCCTGTAGTTCTATGATTGTTCTTGTTGTGACTTCATTTTAGAGGCTAACCCCCTTAAACAAACATGGGGAAGGTACTAGGAAATGTATGGAGGGCTCCTTAGAGAAGGGCCTTGAGACCATATTTCCTAATGGCTATGGTATCCAAGAATTTCCATCCTTGTAAATTCCATTGTATGAGCCTTGTGTTGTGAATTATGTGTAACTATTGTGATGTATAGGTAAATTTGCAAATAAATTAGATGTGGAATACTTGACTACTATGTGAGAAAGAAAGTAACAAATAAAATTGGGAATATTATTCTTTGAGACATGAATTGATATTGGAACATAAAACACTACTGAATTTGACACCATTTTTTGACGGTCGTTCGTCGATCGTTCGACAAATCTTTGTTGGAAGTGCGACGAAATGGCGAAAATATTTTCATCGCTGTTTTTTCATCGAAAGGCTGACGATAAATTAAACATCAAAATAACGGCAAAGAATTGTCAGTCGACAACATCATGAAATGCCTTAGAATTTCGTCAGAATATCGATGAAAACTTTATGTATCCACCGACGAATTACACCAGAAGTTCGTCGCTAGTTCGACGAAATGGGCAAGCAGTAGCGTTGAAACAATAGCAGACATCTGTCACCATTTCGATGAAATGGGAAAGGAGTAGTGTCAAAACAACACCAAAAGTTCATCGAATGTGCAACAAAATAGGCAAGAAGTAGTGTCGAAACAACACCAAGAGTTCGTAGACTTTGCGACAAAATTAGCAAGGAGTAGCGTCGGAAGAACACCAAACATTCATTGAAAGTGCGACGAAATGGGAAAGGAGTAGCGTGGTGGCAATGCCAAAAGCTCGTCGAAATGGTGATGAAATGGGAAAGGAGTTACGATGAAATCTTCGTCGTAGCTATAGCAACTTCGTCGAGCCTTTCTATTGATTCGTTGGTGGTTTTTGTCGATGGTTTTCATCAACATTGCGACGAAGCATTAAATTTTTTATAAAAAAAAAATATTCATGGAAATGTACCATTGTGGAGACTGACAACTGATCATACATACAGACTACATATTGGTTTGATGCTTCAAACAATGCATTTCTTATATTGAAAAGTGCATTACCTTATTGAGCTTCTCTTTGTTTTGAGAATAGTTTAATATTCTCTACTTAACAAGGCCAACCACGTGACGGTGGAAGCTCATTTGGCCCGTCCCCCCCCCCTCACATCACTCTCAATTCGCCATACCCAATCATATAACATTAATCATTCATTCATCCATTAATAACATATAACATTCATTCATTCATCCATTAATAACATATAGCATTCATTCATTTAACATATAACATTCATTAATTAACATATTCACATTCATTCATTAACATATAATATTCATTCTTTCAGTTTTTACATATTATCAAAAATATGGTTGTCATGATATGATTACAATCACTTTTTTTTGTTTCTTTTTGAAAGCTACATAAAGCTAAAGTGGAGTATCATTTTCTAAATCAATTTATGTCCCCCCTTTAGTTGTTCTACCCTCTACTTGTGATCTTAATGTATGCATAGTCGTCTTCTCATGACGTGGATGCCGCTTTAAGGGGGGATCTGCTGCAATAAGAAAGAAATGTTAAACTGATATGTTTTATTATTATTGTTACAAGTATTTCATTAATTAAAATAATATTAGAGTGGTTCTCTTTACTTGATGGGTCCACATCATGTTCCTGAACTTTTGTTATAGACTCATGCTCAACATGTTGAACACCCTCTAAATCCTGATCTGCAGTTGAAACACAAAAGGTTGCATTAATTAATACACTAATTGAAATTGAATATGTTTAAGAGAACATGAGGGTGGTCCTCTTTACCTAATGGGGCCACATCATGTTCCTAATCTTCTCTAGCCTGATCATGCTCAACACATTGATCACGCTCTACATGCTCCAAAGTTGAAACACGAAAGGTCACATTAATGAATACACCAATTGCAATTAAATATGTTTAATAGAACTTTAGAGTGGTCCTCTTTAATTGATGGGGCCACATCATATTCCTGATCTTCTCTAGCCTAATCATGCTCAACATGTTGATCATGTTCTACATTCTCTAAAGTACTGGAATGCACACCATGACCTTCATCTGCACATTCTGCTCCACCCTCACCAGGTTGCATTCCAATGTCATGTGCAGTATTATCATTGCTTGAATGTTTAAAAAAAATAGGCATGTAATTACTTTATGGTGGAAATTAATATTGAATAGATTGCACAAGTATTCAATTTTAAATAAACTTTATTGAGTTTATTTACCTGCGTGTTAGATGCAATGGAAGATTGTGTTTTCCTAGTCAAGACTCTTAGGCGTTTAGCCACGGCTCCATAGCCTTGCTGGAAGGCAATCTTCAGGTCCTCTTCTGTGGGAACTTTGTTGAATTTAGAGCCCTACATTTTTGCAGAAGATCATGAATTTTGCTTCTATGGTGTGATAAAAGCAAAATTGTTTTCAATTTATTATAATTTGGATGCAATATTTCATTTATTGATACTTATAATTCGTGCGACTAATTTCATATAACCACTAGAGCCAAGTTTGTGTTGCCTGTGCTTTTCTAGTCTTTCCTTTATTGCCTTCGATGTGTTGGAAAGCCTATGAAAATTTTGAAATATGTTAGATTATGTAAAAAGAAAGAGTAATCAGTATATAATTACATTGTTGATAGTATCACACATAGCATACTACTTTTTTTAAAAAAATTATTGGCATTTCCATAGCATACAAACATTGAGAGAAAATAAAATACAGAGTTCAGTCCATGAATTATAGAAAATAGATTTTTGTTGGTTATATTCATATCGCTGATTACATTGCACAAAACATACTACAACTGCATAAATATTAGATGGTGACAATTGTCTATGCTACCACATTTTTCATACATGTCTACCAAAGCATTTTATCAAATAGTTCACTGCCTTGCTGTTGTGGCTAAAAGCCTAAAATAGGTGCTTTCAAACAAGCTATGGAAAATCTATCAAAGCATAATAGTAAGCAATAACATAGACAAGGCAGTGAACTGTTTCAAAAAATTCCTCAAAGAAATGTGGTCTCATGGTGATGGAATGCCATGACAATCCATAGCAATTTGCTTGTCATGGCATTTGTTATGGCATTCCAT
>VDFB02058242.1:4158639-4180678 GCA_007258455.2 Sequoia sempervirens
AAGTCTTTTTGGTAGTGAGTTTTTATATTGTGAGTTAACTCTCATCATGGTTTTTCCCTCATTAGGTTTTCCACGTAAATATGGTGTTCTCCTTGTGCATGTGTGTGTCCTCTATTTCTTTCTCAATGTTGCTTTGGTTAGAAGTAGAATTGCTATATCTTGCATTACTTAAAGGTTGTTGAAGTTACTAAGGATTCAAACTACTTGAAATAATGGGAAAAAGGGGATCCCCACCAAAAGGTTTATGATGGGGATGATTTATAAGACCTTTTAGGGATATCAATAGGTGCCTTTCCCCATAAATTTCATTAGGAAGGAGATCACAAGGTGTACATAGTGACTTTCAACCTCAAAGGTGAGCCAATCAGACTTGGATCACAATCCTTAGGACAATAGGACAAATCTAAAACCGAATTGAAATGATTTGAAATGCTTAAACTAAATGAAAAACAAGACCTCATATCTAAAATGTAGATTCTCAAAAATATAGAGATTGTTACAAAACTTTACAGGAAGATCTGAGAAGGGCTTGAACACATGTACTTGTCACCAAAAAATGTTTTGAGGAGTGCAGAGGGACTCATTCACCCCTGGGAAAATGGGTCTCAATCTAGGGCTCCAAAACAACTTTTGGTAGTCCTTTGATGCTAGATCTTGGCTTTGGTTTGACACAAGTCCCACTGTCTGAAAGTCAAAAATAAAGTCTATAACTTAGTTTTTGTGGCTTGACAACAATGATGACAACTCATGCAACAATACAAAATTGCTCTTCAAGATCTCTTCAATTCTTCTTCAACCTATAATTTGCACATACACAAAGAGGAAAAATTGTTTTGTTTTGTATGGGGGTTTTCCTTGGTCAAACCCCAAGTTTGCTAATTAAACCTTGATAGAACGATAATGTCAAAGGAGAAGGAAATGATGAATGAACACTTGCTTGCTAAAACTCACCACCCTTCAATGACTTCCCTTATAGGATTGAAGTCAAACACATCTCTCCAAGGAACTTGATCTTGCTTTTACTGATGGATTTGGATAATTTGAAATGGCGATTTAGGATCACAATGCATATTGGCATTCACAAGATGGCATGAACACATAGACTTTGAATATGATGTTAGATATTGATTGCTGCCAATAAATGATTTGATAAATTTGCTTTTGAGTGCCTTTGAAAATAATATTTTCTCATGAAAGTCTGCTTCGGATCCTTAGATTTCAAACAGATGTTGATCGAGCTTGATAGGTGTTTGATTCAATTTCCCAAAAAAATTAGGTCTTCCAAAAAGTTTCCAATAATTGCACCGAACTTGAATCATTAAAATGTACCAATCGAAAAAGTCATATTTAAAATGGGTCTTAGGTCTTAAAGCGTATCATTGATTCTCCTATGGATAATGGGTCCCAGCCTATGTCCGCAGATAATAATATACCCAATGCTGTTTAATTGTCGCAGGTGATTGTATTAAATGTTGGTTCCCTTTGGTAGAAAAACAATAAAAATAAGGTTCCCCATAATGCATAATTTGGAAATTAGAAGCTTAATTAAGTCCAATAAATTAAGGGTCCCAAACAAGCAATGTGAAATTGTAAAGGGTAGAAGTACAATTTCCTCTGCTGACTACGCATTTCACTTTAGTGAGTATGAACTATGTCGGAATCACACCAAAGCGCCATTAAATATGTCAAGAGGGTCCAAGCAACAAATATTAATGAAAGATAGGATGAAAAAGATCGTTGAGTGGTGGCAAAGCCCCCAGGATCGAAGATCTGATGGCAAACCAACATAAGCACAAAGGACACACATGCATGTAAGATATGTGTAGCAAGATGAGATTCACATGCATACAATGTCAAATCCAATACAAAAAGGAAAAAGGAAAAAAGGATGGAATAGCAAGTTGTGTTATGCCACATCCATAAAATACGCTCATAAGGGATAGTGCAGTCTGGTATACACTAGGTGAGCCCCTAAAGGAAAAATGAGAAACACAAGGTCTACAAGGTGTGTACCCATCAAAAAAAGGGGTTGCATATGGGACAGACACACTAGGTTTATAGGCGTGTTCTCATACATCAACCATACCAAAATTTATACTCCCTGATAACTTTGATAAGGTGCCACAAAATGGTCAATGTGTTATATGAACGCTACACTAAGTCCAAATCCTATGAAAAAAAGTGAAGCCAAGAATGTCAAACTAAAAATGCAAATTCCAAACTGAAATAATGCCAATATATGTCCCCACTTTAAAGGAATTGTTGAACACCATACTGTGGGCAATTAATTTAAAGTAGAAATGATAAATGCCAGTTGATAAAAAGGGCAATGAGAGCTTATTTGGAAATCCCTATGATAATGATATGTTTCTAAATAAAGTTGCATCATGAAAAAGGGTTGCCCCCACATGTAATCTCAAAAGATAACACATAAGGGGTCTACAGATTCGGGGTCAACATATGCCTTTACTACAATGATATAATAGAGCTTGAAATCATCATCATTCCCCAAATACTTTGATGAGGTAAAAATAACCTCATCATAATAACATAATAAAAGCCCATTCCATAAATGCAAAGTTCCTATCCTCTGCCAATTAATTAAACTTTAGGAGAAATAATTGCTTGATTTTTGAAGAGAAATTGTATAAAATTTATTTCTTTTGATTTATTGAAGTATTTTGCCAATACAAATTTAATGGGTTATTTTAAGTGTTTTGTAGGATAATAATCGGTCATCAAGTTGTAGATTAGAAGATTTAGCCAGGACGTGCTCTAGAACAGGTTGAAGGTGTGCATTGGGAACATGCTCCAGAACTTTAGGATGATGGACCGAAGATATAGTTACTTTTAAAGTCTTAATTTATGTTATGTTTCTAAGGTCAAAAACTACATGGCTCAACTTGAGCCTCTTTAATACTGTTGCAATGGGTTTTAAAGACATACAAGTTATTTGTAAATATGTTATAGACTTTTTCAATGGTTATCTATACCATTTGAAATATAGGATTTAGTTAGAGTTTTTCTATAAAAGACGTAATCTCCAAAAGCAAAATATACAGTGGCAATAGTAATGTTATCCTGTCAATATATTTTTTGAGCTTATGAATAAAGAGGTTATTCTATAGAAATTTTTGAGTTGTGAGTTATGGATGACAGTTATGTTTAATGGAAGCATTCTTGAATTAGTTGTGTATGTGAGCTGAGAACAAACGTAAAAACCCGAGAGCTGGCCACTCGAGGGAAGATAACTTAAATAGATAAGTACTTTCTTTTCTGTTACTTTTATTGCATAAATAGATGTTTTGTAGGGAATTGTTGAGTTTATTATTGTGGTGACTAAGTTCCGAAGTATTTGTTGTCTTACACTTCCGTAGTTTCTTATTGTTAACTATTGGAATCTTTACTGTTAGAAAAGATGTTTTATGGGTTGTTTATAAGCTTTTCGACTTCTGTAGTTTATCAGTTCTTTAGTTTAGTTGTTTATGTACTTAATAATTTAGTTGTCATGCTTTTTGAATTAATTTTTCTATGCTTTTTAGTTTAAATATTTTCTGCTTTCTTTAGGATAAATTGTTTTACAGTTTAATAGTTAGATGACCTTAGGTTAGAATTAATATTAGTTGCTATAAGAAGTTAGAAAATATAGGGGAGATAATCTAGACTTCTTCTATTGCAAATTGCCTTGAACACTACCTGGTTGATATATTGAATTTTATCTTCTAAAGTAATGGGACTTAACGACATCCTATCATACTTCATAGAATAATAAACACAAAGGAAGAATGACACATAGAGAGCAAAAGAAAAGAAAATATTTTTGGGTCATGGAAGAGACTTTGGATGTCTCGATTCCTTGCATCATCCCTACAAGGAAAATATAATGTCTATGATAGATAGAAGAATGTAGATACAAATAGAAGAATGTCATGATAGATTCACTTCCTTTGTACCCTTGCACCAACGAAGTAACAAGGGTCATCCAAAGAAAGCTCTCAAACATAAAGACATGCCAAGCAACACAATACATGGGATCACATTACGTACATGCAATCACAAAGAACATGAAAAGAAAAGAAAGATAGTATGTCACATGCAATCCAACCTAAAGCAGGTCGTTCACATCACAATCTCATTCATCATATACAAAAGGTGAATGACTAGCCAAAGGAGCAACGACAAGTGCCATAATAGGACAAGGCTAACAAATGTAGGACAAGGATGAGCCAAGATAAATGATGATATGGTGCTCCTTGCAATATGGAAATATAATTTACATAAAGTGCAATACATGTAATAGTGAGTATGCTAAGATTCTACAACTATCACATGGAAAGGAGCAAAGTGTGTGCATGCTATGCAACTATATCGATAATATAACATTCATCCAAAACCTTTTCCAAAGCATGAAACTCATCAATAAGATGCCTAAGAGTTCTACGATATGCATAGTAAGACATATTTTTACTTTTTCCTTTTTTGTTTTCTTGGATAGGTGGTAATGTATTTAATCCCAGGTGGAGAAGTTTATCTAAGGTCCGCTCGGTCTTGGTTATGGTATGTAAAAATGGTAGCTTCTTAAGTTTATAGGGCTTGGGTTTCTTACTTGATTGAATAATTGTTTGATGCAGAGGGGGAGGATCTTGATATCGTAATACCTTGGTATCTTCTGATGGTTTTTGTTTTAGCAGTTGATGGATCTCATGCTAATTTGTTATGTCACATCCTTGTTTTCTCAAAATTCTAAAGCCTTGACCACAATGCTCTTCTAAGTTGATAGGTGTATTGGTAACTTTATGGGCATAGTATAGAAGAGTATCAATGTTGTCATTGTGAATAATTTCCTTCATGGTTGGTGGTTGAGGTTTGATTTGTGATTCAATTTTGGGATGCAAAAGGTTGAACATGTCAAGTGATGGGATGATAGGAGGTATTAGTTAATGCAAGGATGGATAGAAGGATGCATTATGCTCAAGGTTACGCAAGGAATTTTGTATGAATTTTTGTATGCTATCTTCATCTTGACCCAAGATGTCTATCTCACGAGGACATTCATCAAGAGGTGAAGAATCATGAATGTTTTCAATTGCATTATGATCATCACCAAACACACAACTTGAAACATCAACCAAAGATTTTAAGGACATCCATAGTTTACCAAAACACATTTCCATAATGAAACTTTGCTTTAAATATCAAATGAATGGATGTTTAATGCAACTTTCAGATCTAAAATATGATAATTGATTGATTTTAATATGTAAAAACCTAAAAATGATTTCTTTTGAATGCCAATTTTGATCTTAAAAATTGTAATTTTTTCACCAATTGAACTAAATGCAAACATCTATAGAAATATGCAATTTTTGAGACTGAAACAAAGATTTGCAAGTATAGGAAAATGAAGTAGATAGAGACAAATAAATACACTGAATTTTGGAAAATCACCTGTACAAGGACAAGTTCGCCCAAGGGCGAAGGGTCCTTGCATAGGGTTCTAAATTTTTTAAAATTGAGTGTTTGATCTGATATTTAAGCTCATTGTTCCTAACTGCAAACAGATTCTTCAGTGACAATTTTCTAGAATTTGTGATTAAATATGAATATAATTTGTATGATAATGTATAAACAAAATGAAAAAATTTTGAATGCAATTTTGAATGAAATTTGATCTAAATGACTAAAACACGCCATGCAAGCTATTATGCAAAATGTATGCAATGTTTTTGGATTTCTTTATGATTTTGAATGATGCAAATATGTAATATGTAACCCTAAATGAAATGCAGAAAAAGATAATGAAAAACCTAGCTCTAGGGTTTCAAAGATCTCCAAATAAAAAAAGTATGGTGTAAGAATGTTAGGTTCACCAAAATGAAAAGAAGGGAAAAAGGGGATCCCCGCCAAAAGGTTTATGATGGGGATGATTTATAAGACCTTTTAAGGATCTTAATAGGTGCCTTTCTACATAAATTTCATTAGGAAAGAGATCACAAGGTGTAAAGATTGACTTTCAACCTCAAAGGTGAGCTAATCAGACTTGGATCTTTGTCCTTAGGAAAATAGGACAAATCTGAAACCAAATTGAAATGATTTGAAATGCTTAAACTAAATGAATAATAAGACCTAATACCTAAAATATAGATTCCTAAAAATATAGATTAATCCTTTGTAGGCGTAACTGAGAAGGGCTTGAAATCACATGCCTATCACCAAAAAATTGCTTTGAGGACTCATTCGCCTTGGGTGAATGGGTCTTAGTCTAAAATTCAAAAACAACTCTTGATAGTCCTCTAATGTTGGATCTGGCTTCCAGCTTCTGACAGTAATCCCACTATCAAAAATGCAAAGTCTACAACTTGAAGTTTCCATAGCTTTAACAACAGTTGATGACAACTTATGCAACAATACAAAATCGATTCGCCGCATCCTTCAATTCTTCTCGATCCAGAATTCAATATACACAAAAGAGGAAAATACGAAAGCTTTTTGTATGGGGTTTTCCTTTGGTCGTAAACCCCAAGTTTGGTAATTAAACCTGATAGAAAGAGTTAAATTTTATCATGAGAAGCAAATGATGGAATGTCGAAAACTTATTGGCCGGGCAACTCACCACCCTTCAATGGCTTCCCTTAGAGGATCTCAATCTCAAAACAGATCTCCAAGCGGTCTTGATTCAAGTTTGTCGATGGATTTGGGAAACTTGAAATGCTTGACGTTTTAGGATCAACGCATAGCCTTCGACAGAACATGTTGGATAGACTTGAACATGATGTTAGGATCTTCATTGCTGCAATAAATGATTGATGAATTTTCTTTTGAATGATCTTGACAATAATGTTTCCTCATATGAAATTGCTTCTTGATCCTTAGATTTCAAATTATATAAAGACTATGTATTTATAGGTGTTTATCTAATTTCCCAAAAATTGGTTTCCAAAAGCCGACAATTACAAATTGAATTTGAATCATTAAAATACTGCCAAAAACATATTTAAAAATAGGTCTTAGGACTTAAAGGGGACCCATTCGCCCATGGGCAAATGAGTCCTGGACTATAAGTTGAAGACACACATATTCCAATGTGATTTAATTACTAATTCCATTAAATAAATGTTGGTTCCCCTTTTGGAAAATGGTAAAAATAAGGCTTCAGAATGCATAATTTGGAAAATTGGAAGCTTAATTAAGTCCAATAAATTAAGGGACCCAAACATAATGTGAAATAGTAAAGGTATACAATTTCCTACACTGCACTGCTATACCATTCTCTGTTATTGTTTTGTTTAAGGTTTTGATCTGATAAAGAAGGTTAGATTGTGCTGAAAGAGTTAATTTCCAAAAGGGGTTAAATTTTTGTGTAGACTGATTTACCCCTAGTCTTTGGGTGTGTTCAACAACCCATATCTTGACTCTAATACAATGAATTAAAATAAAGAGTATTTTTGGTGCCTTATTCTTTGATTCAACCTTTTATAGTTTCTTTTTTCTTTTTTCACATTATGACATGCGTGGTTTGGTTGATGGAGATGCAACATCTCTCTACTAGTTTATATATTCCTTTTATGTTTTTATTTAAACATTGTGTCATCTTGGATGATTACCATCCTCACCTTATGAGAAAATATGGTGTTCTCTCTCTATGTGTCATCTATTCATCTTTTCCACAAACATAGTGGGGATTGTGTTGGTGATGTTGAGGTGTCATTTTTTTTTTTGCATGCCTATTTACAAGGTAACTTTATAGTTGTTGGGATTGTCTCAAAAAATTGGTTGTGTTTTCAACCAATAATTTCTAATATTAAAATTGGGCATTATGAGCTCAGTTGTGGAAATACATTATAATAATATGTATAAAAAACTTATTAAATAAAGTTTTAAATACTAATACCTCAAGAATTAAACTATTGCAAGCAAATAATAATTTTAAATTCCACGAAAGTCATAGATCGCAAGATATACTAAAGGTAGATTCATTGAAAATCTTTAAAAAACATACAAGAAAATTTAATCTAAAAATGGAAATGGAATGCAATGATGTTAATTAAGCTAGAGACAAAAGTGTCAATCAACTTGAGAATGTGAAAATGACTACCTCAATATTATAGATTGAGAAGGTGTAGAGTAAACTACTTAATGAATTGTATAAGTCTTGACCAACAATTATGTTTGATTCTCATCCCATGGACAAGTGAAAGAGAATCCAAGTTGATGATTCTCCAAACAAACTCTTATCTAGATTCTCTTGCACCTTGAGGGATGAGCTCAACCCCAAATTTGCTCCCTTAGTTGGGAAAAATAAAAAAAATCACCAAACACTACAATCTCTTATTTATTGGGCCTAAGGGGAAAAATGAGTATTGATCCCTCTTATAAGTTGGTGAATCTACAAAACTAGAATTGTCCTAATTATGTCAATTTAAAAAACCAAATTATTCATATGGAAGATAATTTCAACATTATGAAATTTTTACTTTGGTCCCATCATATTCTAGAAAGAGAATATAGGAAATTGAGATTGTTCAAGACCAACAAGGGGGAACCTAATGATCACTTTGATAGGAAGTTAACAAATTATTGCTAGCTTCTAAAAATGGGAAATGATGGAGAAAAAAATCCTCATGTCATAGAAAAATTAGGAAGGACTGAAAGATAATCTTGCATAGGTGGTGGCATTATAAAACTACCATAAAAAACATGGTGGCTAGCCTTTTATGTTTTATAAAAAGAATTACAACAATGGAAAAGGGAAAGTAAGATGGAGGGACCTATAAAAAGAGTGCGATCCAAGACAATGGTTTAGGATACTTGTATTGTTGAAATTGAGTAGGACCCCATAGATACTTCTTTTGTTGAACAAGTTATTTTCCTAAACAAAGAGTGATAGAATACTACCTATTTACAAATTTTGATTGATATTAAGTAGCTAGTGTCTTTTCTATATTATTTTCTGCCTCTAGCTATGTTATTTATCTCTTATCTTGGTTCCTATTCCTATTTATCTTTTTTAGTTGGGTTGTTCCATAGATCATGGAACTTGTTTCTCTAGCTTAATAGCAATTTCTTTGTAAAAAGGTTTGGGCCCTTTTAAAAACCAACCTTTTTTTATCTCAATAAAAAATAATTATATTTGATAAAAAAAATTAAAACCTTAAAAAATCTTTAATAGCATTAACATTTACACATTTTCATTCTCAAATAGCTAACCAAATGGTTAAATTTTGGGGTAGTGTATATACATCCAACCAAATGTAACTATTTGATGTAATATTTGCAAATGCTTTGGTAGGCATGTAAGTAGATTATGGAATCATGGAAAAATCACATGGAGTGTTTGACATAAAACCTTACATGGCTCTAGTATATTTTAATTTATTATTCTTATGTGGGGTTAAGGACATACAATCTAAAATCCATTACAAATATGATAATGATTTGTAATTTGCTCAACCTCTAATTATCATTAAGCATTAAAATAGATTATTATTTTTAATGTTGATTATGATACATTTCTACTTAAGTATAATATGAATGAAATTTAATTACATACTAGATAGATATTATTAGTAATCATAAGCAATAAAAATGATAGAAATTGGAGTAATTGTTTCCCTTTGCTTCAAATTCCAACCAAGTGATTTTGTTGGTAGGTTTAATTGTGAAACTCAAGTTATTAAATTTCTACATGGTGCAAGAATGATGATTTGAAAATTGGGATAATTCCTATAGGAAAATAAAATGTTACATAATTTTCAATTGGATTGTCAAATTCCATAAGTAAATTAAGGATAATGGTTTAAGAAGAATCATTTATTTGATAATCAAAGAGTTTTCTCTCATAAGTATATTAACAAAAATATAAAAGGAAAGAATAATATTTACAAGATCATATTATGGTTGTACATTTTTGGGGTTTTAAAATATAAGAGGGTCTATATGGATATGCGTTGCTAATGTAAATTTGTTGATGATTTGAAGATCATTCTTAACTACTTATGGAGATGATTTATTATCAATACTAAATTATAAAATTTTATGAAATGGTGATTAACTCAAGCATATTTCTTTAGGATTATCATTCATGGGAAGTAAATTAACAAAATATGGTATTATATGAGGTTTCTGATGAGATTAATATTTTGAACATGAATTGAAGAAGAAACATATGAACCTTATACCTTAGAATTGTAATTCAAAAGATCTTAAGTAAATAATTATAACATATGAGATTATGTCATTCAATGAGAAGATAATTATAGTTTTTTTTCAAATAATATTATATGAGGGACATATTTTTATGAGGAAGCATTATTGCTACAAGTTCTAAAGGGATAGTTAGGACACTAGAAAAGGTAAATATCATGGGCCTGAGATATGGAAGATGAATTAGTAAATAATGCACATTCCCTTCTTATTAGTTTAGTAGTCATTAAGAAGACACCCATGTCCAAAAATATAAAACCTCCTTCGTTGAATTTATAAAATATGTGATAACTTATATAGTGAGAAGATCACACGAGTAAGTAGGATTTTAAAATAATTGTTAAGAATTTTGTGGGAAAGGTTGTAGGGTTACTACAATCCATCAAGTACCAAGGACATGAGAGAAAGTTGACCAATATCTTGCATCATCTTAGATAAAAATTACAAGGCTTGTTCAAGGTTAGATTGAAGTATGTGAAGTCTTGAATGATGTTATAGAAGCCAAATATCATAATTATTTAGTGGTTCATAGAGAATTTGAAGAAAACTCATTGATTATGTTGGGACTCAATCTTACATCACCAAATTTCAATTGCTTCCTAGTTTCTTTGAACACTTAGGCCTCATTTTCCCCATAGCATATAACCAATCTAAAAAGCTATTTGTATGGGTCTTCATTTGTCAAATTTTCCTAATTTTTTCCCTTTATCATCCACCATATGCCCCTTATGTGTTAAAAGTTGTGAAAATCCAAGAAAATTCTAAGCATGAGATGTTTTAGGTCATTCATCTAAGTCTAGGAAAGTTTATTAGACTTTTAGAATTTTAGGGTTTCCCTTATCTATATGCCTTTCATTTGAACCCCAAAACCTTAACTATTTCCCTTAAATTCATTTATATGCCGGAGTTTTGAGTATTCCCTTATTGGAGTGCCATTTCATTTGTTCCCTTGAACTTTGATCCCTGACTCTTCATTAAGTACTTTATCAAGATCACAAGTTTATAAATGTTCTTGTTTGGGTACCCCATATGAATCTCTCATGATCTCTACAACCCTAACCACTTTCCTTAAATTTCCCATTGATGTCAAATTTTTGGCCATCCCTTTCCTTGAGTACCCATTCTTTGGTATATTTGATCCTTGACCCTTGAAAATCCAAAATTTTTTCTCTTGATGTCTAGGTTTGACATTGAAATTTTCATTTAAGTCCTTACCATGTCCCTCATTTGTTTCACAAATAACAAAGGCTAAGGAAAATAAATTTCTTCAAAGTTTTTATTTTCAAATTTTTAGAGTTATACATCTTGGAATTCCTTTCACCCATTTCCTACTCTTTCCCTTATCCTTGTCAAAGTTTTAGCCTTCCCTTTACTTTTGACTCAATATTTTCACTAAGATAGTTCACTAGAGTCAAAGTTGTAGCCTTATTTCTACCTCAATAAATATTTCTTGTCATTCTTGAACCCTAAAATTTGTTGTTTCCTTTATACATCTTTTTGGAGTCATAATTTTAGCCTCCCTCTCACCTAGGTACTTGGTATGAGGTATTCCCAAGTCTCGATCCCCAACACTCCAAAACTCTATTACCTTTTTAGGATTGTTTGTCTAGACTTCCATCCACTTGAATACCTTAATGGTATAAATTCCTTATCATCCCTATCCCCTAATTTTTGACACTTTGATAATGGTATGAGTCATGAAGTATCCCTAACCCCCAAATTTTGAAAATCTGACGCTTTTCATTGTTTAATCCTACCTATCTTCCTACATATCCCATATTTCCATTTATGACCAAATTTGATGTTATAATTTTTAGAAGAAAAAAATTCCCACCCAAAAGAGGAAATTTATATATATGTAAATATTAATGTAATAATCTCATGGGCATGGGTGGTCTTTACAAATAAAAAAAATGTTTCTTTTCCAAGGCCACATAACCAAGCTATAAATATATAAATTCCAATTTACTCTTTATTCAAATGGTTAGTATTTCTTGGTTTCACATAAGAAAATTACAAAAAATGTTTTATGGTTTAAAATATGTTAGTTCATTCACCATTAGGGTAGTGTATTCTAGAACTTGAAAAGAGGTAGATTTTGAAACAAATATTTGTAATAATATGTTTCCTCGTATAGTTGTTGGCATTTTGGATTATTTTTTTGATATGCAAATGTGATAGAACCTCTTTTATATGATTTTTTCTCTTACCATATTTTTTTTGGTGTGATTAGAACATGAATCTTATAAGTGTCACAACACTTTAAATCAGAATAAACTATACTTGTAATGGTATCTTTCATGTTAGATATAAATTCTTGTAAGTTGAAGAAGGATAATTAAATATATGTGGTTCTTGCATATCATACCCTTGCTATTATTTCTTATTTTATATTTCTAATGGCCAATTGTAACTCTATAACCCAAATAAGACATCAATCTCGAGGATATTGACCTTCCATACACATTTAAATCAATAAAATTATTTACCAATACTTGTAGGAAGTAGAGTATGATTTATATATGATATTTATGATTCAATAATACAAACTAGGGACAAATATTAAGCAACCCAAAACTATTGAATGATTAAAGAATCATGTTCAATATGTTTGTATCTTCTCAATGTAAGGCATAAGGCAAAAATTGTAAGTGACTTTTCAAAGTTTTCTAGTAAAAAATATATTTTCACATATATTTTGATGCCATAGAAATAAAAATAATTATTCCTTCAAAATTGGGAAAATAACATGAATGAATTTTCATACTCAAAGTTACACAATTATGGTTTTGGAAGCAGTTAGGTTATCATATTGTTTTAGATGATTTATTTGTGTTGTAAGGGGGGAATAAAGCAATAGGAAAACAACATATGAATTAAACTAACTTAATTTAAACAAGATAAAATCCCAAAACCCAGACTCATGAAATGAAGCTCTAAAATAATAGAATCAAACAGTGTAATCCTAAGATAACATAAACTGAATTCAAAACTTTAAAAGCTATACCATCCCATTTTGGAGTTGTATTTGTATTGATGTTTGGATGTCAGATTGCTCGATTCAATGCAAAGCCTCCATTGTTGTTGCAAAAGCTTCAATTTGTGTAAATGGTGAACTAGAATATGATGCCAATAATTCTCAATGTGCTCAAGAATCGGTTGTGCAACACTTCGCTATGTGAATTCTAGATGATTTGTGAGAGGGTAGAGGTTTGTTTTATAGATTTCCTATTTCGAGATGAACAATCAAGATTTTGTAGTAAAAGATCCTAATCAACGGTTGAGAACCGTTGAGAGGAAATAGATTGGCCATTTATCTTTTGTGATTGATCCAATTAAGGATGTTGATTGTATAATCAGAGGATTTAGATTGCATAATCTGTGTGATTGAAGAAATCAAGTTGAATAGTTAGTGGGATTGAGTAATTAGGCTAAGTGGTTAATGGGATTGAAGAATAGATGAGTTAGTCAACTATTTAGAAAGAGAAATCAGTAATTGTGATTTGGTCAATCACAAAAGGGGTAAAAATGGATTAAGTAATTAGTATTTTGAGTTGAATGTGCAAGCCATGTTTTACTTTAAAAAATAAAGTTGTATTTGTTTGTTGACCTTTTTGAATGCTGTTGAATAATTAATTTAATTATTCAATTTTAGAAATGGAAAAGGGATTTAATCAAATTATTAAGTAATAATAATTTAATTGATTTAGGAGAATAGGATATATTAGCAACATAATTAAATGATTTGTGTTATTTAATTAATCAAGAGGAATAAAGTTAGATTAATGATAATATAGTGAATTAATTAAATAATTTAAAGATTATTCAATTAATAGAGGAAAATAGGGATTTTGATGTAAATGATGTGAAGTGCAATGATATTAGTGATAATGATGCCAGTAAATGGAAAAAATGTCATGGAGGATGTCTGATATGTGTTAGGTCATTTTTGCATGTTTATATTTTGCCCCTCTTTGAGACAAAGTATTGGTTGCTTTGTTTCAAAGAATTTGATGTTTAGGATCATAATTGAAAAAAAATTATATGCCCCATTGTGCCCCAATGGTCAGCAAAAGGATAATACAACGCTAGGCTGCCCCCTCGAGAGGTTGGCTAGAAAAAATAATTTTTGGGTCAGGCTCGCGACAAGGTTTAATTGTATTTTAGATGTGTAGAGGATGAAAAATTAGGTTATAGGGCCTTCGTTTATGGGTCAAATGTTCTAGCGTGCCCCTAATTTTAACCTAGGAGGGTTTCCAAGGTAAAAAAATAGGGTTTGGGGGATTTAAATGGTAAATTTGGTTGAAATTACCCCTCATTTGTACTCCTTGATTTGAGAATTTCTCACTTCTAGAGTTTTGTGAGATTTTCTTCTGTAAATAGTGGTTCATGATGCCTTGAGTTTTGGGATTTCTGTTGGCTTTTAGTTGTTTATTGTGATTGTTTGTCCTTGATGTCAAAACAAGATTTGGTGATATTGATATTGACCACAGTTGATGTACATGGTCTCAAATTTTAGCTTTTGGTACATATTGATTGGCTTGCGTAATACATGGTACACAATGGTCTACATTGTTGTATTGGTTGTGTTATCATTGGTTGGCATTCATGGTATTCATCACTGTGGCATTCATGGCTTTCATGGTTTTGATAAGCTTGGTGACAACATTATTCATGGCATTCATGGCTTTGATCATGTTATGGCATCATTATGTTACTCATGGTTTTGATCAGTTACAGTGTTATTCATAGCTCTGATTTATGGCTCTGATCAGTTATATTGCTTTTCAGATTTCAGTTATATGATGATGGGTATTTCAGTGGTTACATGGTTATTGGATCTAGTACTAATATCTGTCATGTTGTTCTCATAAGCAGGGATATATCATTCTTTTAGGGTCATTCAAGGTTCAGGTATATGGTAGCTCATTTTGACATATCTGGTTTATTGTTCTTGGCTAACATGTTTCTCTTTTCAGGGATGAGCATTTGGTGTTATTGTTTTCAGAATTGCCATTTAAGTGGTTTTGTGTCATCATACAATGATCACTTTGTGGGAGATTGCATAACTCATTCTGTAAAATTTTATGACTTCACATAAGTCATCTTTGATATATCTATATTATTGTCATATTCAGATTACAAAGGCATTGTCATTAGCACTATTCATATGACATAACATTATTTGTCACATAAGTTTACGACCACCACCAGTTGAAAGGAAATGTTTAAGTTTAAATTCATATAAACATATGACTGTCAACTTTTGATAATGTTTTAAGTCATTAAAGAATGACTATCGGCTTGCTTATGCCACATATATTTTAGTCAGCCTTGGTTTAAATTTTAAGTCATTTTATGACTATTGGTTTGTATACATATCTAACCATATAAATGGTTTTCGGTGTTTTATTGAGTCACATGTATGCCAGCAACCGTGTGGAATATGTTTTGGCATGAGAAACATGTTTTAAATAGCATGGAAATGATGTGTAACAGACACATCATCATTTCAGGTCTCGATTGTGGGTTGACTTGGCAACGACAATATAATGGTATCTTTGACTTCAAAATGCATTCATTATGTTTTTATCAGACTCCAAATGATTGTTTTGTTTGGAAAAAGAGCATTGTAAAGTTTAACTAAGAAGATTGAATAGGGCTGAGAGAAACCCTAGCCGCTTGGAGCCGACATGGAAGAAAGAATGATGGGTAGCTCGACAGTTTGAAAGAGCTCAAAGTTGGGTAACTTATTTCTAATTCTTTGCATTAGTTAACAGGTAACACTGGGTCTTTATTCTTTGGTTTGTTTCAAGAAATAAGAGGTTGTTATCGACCTCAAATGTGAAAAATGATTAAGAGGTATAACAATTTTGTTAAAGGGTTTTGGAATTTGTGTTTAAGAGCAAGGGATTAGTTATCGGTTTTCATAATCAGGGTTTGCAAGTTTTAATCTTTTCTAAGGGGTTGTTTTGAAACCCTAATGGCATTTGATGTATGGCTTCTGGGGTTGTTTGGAAACCCTAATGGCATTTGTTGATTTGAGAATCAATTATGAGAAAGATAGTTGGAAAGTAGTTTGACATTGTTTATGTGCATATATATATTCAAAGGTCTTCAAACCTGAAGGTGAGAGATGAAAAATAGAGATTTCTATTAAGTCAATCTGATTATATGTATTTGAAATATTGAAAATATTTGAGAGGCAGATCATTATACTGCTATACCTGATATTTTAAGGATTCTAATTTTCTTTTGAATTCTTGAGGTATTGTGTATATCTGTCAGTTTTTGTAAGAGGTTTTATTGAAATAGAGAAACCCTCTGAATCATTGATATTATTCAAAATTAATGAAAGGGGTTGGTGCTCCTAAACTGTAAAGAGTTGGTGCTCATGTAATAATGGAGTTTGTGCTCCTGATTGAGTTGGTGCTCTAAATAATAAAAGGAATTATTCGAGTGGTTTTTTATACCCCAAGAGGGTTTTTCCACTAAGGACAAATCTAGTGTAATGTGATGTGTTTTGTGAGTGTTCAAATTGGTTTGCATTATTGTCATTACTTGATCAATTGCATAATTCTTGTCATATCTATTAGTTGCTTAAAATAATCTTTTTGCAATCAAAAGCACTTGTTCAAATGTTTGAGTGACAAATCTGCTGTCATAAAGTATGTGTGTCTCAATGACAAACTCTGATATCTGAAACAAACATTTATTTTGTGAATCTTGCATTGTTATCATTGTTTCATCACTACATATAGTTTGTTCAAAAATAAAGTCTTGTTATTGGCCTTCTTGATTTTTTTTAATTTGTGTCTGTTTTTGAATCACTGATTCACCCCCCCTCTTAATGATTCTTTTCGTTCAACAAGTGGTATTAGAGCGTAGGGTCCTTTCATAGCTCTAGCCCACCTAGGATTGATTCTGGTATTTGGAAGTTTGTCAAAAATATCTTGAATTCAAGAAGGTACTTTTGTAACTTGAGCCAAATTCTTGATTAATAAAGTCAATTGACTTAAGGTTTATGGAATTGAAGTGTTGTGTCTAATATGGGAAAAAGTAGAAGGAATAAGGGAAAAATAAGTTCATAGAAAAATAATAATCATCAAGATCTACCTGAACTAAATGTGAGAAGTAATGAGGAAGAGATCATTAGCAATAATCCATAAATGATAGAGTATCCTATGTTTAGAACACCTCAATTTGAAGGTACCAATTTTATTCTTTGGAAATGTCAGATGGAGACATATTTGTCTTCCTTAGGGTTTGATGTGTGGGTAGCAGTAGAAAGAGGTTGCACTGTATCTGTAACATCTTCCACACATGAGGAGAAGACAACTCTTGAGTCAAATGCTAAGGCTATAGATTCCATTTTCTATAGCCTGCCAAATGAAATTATTGCTAAGGTTATGCATTGCAGGGATGCAAAGGAAGTTTGAGATAGTTTGATTGAAATGAATAAGAATGGTGAGTTGCAAGAAGAGATATCTTTGAAAACTGAAACAAGTTGTAGGTCATTTGAAAGTGATGATTGTGCAAATCTACATAGTTATGAAGAAAATCAGATTGAGTCTAAATCTATAGAGATTATTGAGGAACATTCAAATGGCGAAGACACTAATGAAGAAGTAGATCAATTTTTGGGTGAAGTGAATTTTGAACATGAATATAATGAGCAAGAAAGTGAGGTTGATTTGGAAGGAGAACTCCTGTGTGCTTTAGATACAATTAAGCAGCTTAGAAGAGAGAACCAAAATTTAAAAAGACAACTTCAAAAAGAAAAAGATATCAAAGATAAGATATGTTCAAATCTTGTTGAAGCAAAGACACAAGTTTAAGAAGCTAGAAAGATTGAGGAAGAAGTTAGAAACCAACTTAAGGAAAAAGAACTGAGTATAGAAAAACTTGAGTGGCAAGTGGTCTTACTGAGGAACATTAATAAAGCATCAAAGTAGTTAAGTGATGAGAAAATTGATGAGAATTTCTTTGTGTCTTTGGATAAAATTGTTGGTGCATAGAAAGCTCCAAGTGACAAAAGTGGTCTAGGCTTAAAGGAAGGGCAGTGTTCTAAGGTTAGAAAAACACCTAGAACAAAGGTAGATTTAAACTTTCATGTTGTTGACATTGAAACTGCAAGAAACAAACAACACAAGGATATCAACAGAGGAGGAAGGAATAGAACAAACAGATTCACAAGACCTCCCTTTGCTTGGCAAGGTAAATTGATGAGGTATAATTGTTCTTTTTTAGGCTATTGTTATTCTTGTTTTGACTATGGTCATAGAGCATTTGAATGTTGGATTAAAGTGAAGAAAAATGAATGGAAAAGGAACTATGACATTGTCACATGCTTTAGGTGTAGTCAGTCAAGTCATATTGCAAGAAATTGTGATAAATTATCTTTGAAAGATGATGTAGAAGAGTGCAAATCTTCAGTTGTTTGCTATAGATGTAATGAATTCGATCATAAAGCAAAGTTTTGCAAGGAGAAATCATCTAGAGATGATCATTAAGGGTCTGGAGAAGAAAGCAAGGAAAGGAGAAGGAAGGACTTAGTCTTTTGCACGATGCACAAGGATCATTTCTGAGCATTTAATGGTTGTTTGGTTTTAGGGGGAGTAATCCAAAGTTTTATATTCTATCCCCAAGGAGTTTTTTAGAATGTAATGGAACAAGTTTTTTTTGAAGTTTTGGTGTAGTTTGTCTGCTTCATGGACCATGTGAGTTAAGTATGAAAGAACAATGGTATATCCGTGGTCAAAAATATTTTATAACAAAGAAGTTGGATTTTGTTTGAACTGAGATATTGTTTGCTCTTATGTAGATAGTTTATAGAAGCATTACTAGATTGGTTTGTAAATGCTTCTTTCTCTATGATTGTTGCTGCAGTCGTTTGATGAATTTTTAGTACATGACTGATAGCATAGATGATATTATTCTTCATGATTCTCATGCAAATATTCATGTGATAAATGGATCTCAGAGTATCAAGGATGATATTATGTTTTGGCAGGATAACTTTGGAACAAGTACTATGATTTGTGTAGCAATCAGCATAACAGTAGCTTTATGATTTTTATTGGATATGTATTCATCACACTTTGATAAGTTATTGTACATAGTATTCAAAATCAAACAGTAAGTTTCATTTCATTTGACAGTATGGATGTTTCATTTCTTGAAATGCATTCTACAGTAACAGGATCATAACAGGACCAAGTGTGAAGGTTTTGGCTAACTTGGCTGATGTTCTCAATAAGTTGCATACCTAGTAAAGTTTTGATGGTAATTTTAAGGTTGAAAGTAAAGGGGCACAAATTTTGTGGTGCATATCATAAGCAACTCAAAATTGCTTGTTGCAAGGTGAAGTTTGAATTTGGTATGTCAATGATAGTCATATATGAGAAAGCAGTAAAGTACCTTGCTTCAAATATTTGTCTCATGTTTGATACTTGATATCTTCCTTGAAGCATGATAAACAAGCTAGAAAAACAATGTATTGATGCTTCTTTCTTTGGTCATGAGTCCTCAGTCACATAAGATAATGATTCATATTAGCTATTGATAGTGGTGTGTTGGTTGTTGAAAACATTTTTGTTCAAATGACAGTGTATAAATCTTGGTATTTAGTGGATGGTTTATGAACATGTGATGTCGATATTTTTTCCATTCATGGTAAGTAATGATATTGGAACAAAATTTTTATATCACAAGCATCTACTTATCACTGCATATACTCTATTAAGTAATCTGTTATGATAACAACATATTGTTGGTATATTATCCAATGGTATCAATGATTGATGTTATGAAACTACATAAGCATGAAAATGGAGATGTGTGTGTGAGGCACACAAGTATTGAAGAGAAAACACCCTGCATTGGAGCTATTCTACACTGTATTCAGGTTCATGACAACAAGACATATTTATTTTGTTTAACAGTGTAATTTCTTGTTACTAGCTATTTTCTTGGGGACAATAATGTTGTGTCTAATCATTTTAGGGCTTTTCGAAGTCTATCTTTGAAGATTTGTGTTTTGGTAAGCAATATTTAATGAAAAGACTATGGAGTCAGTGAAGTATTATGTTGAAGTATATAGCTACCTTGTAGAAAATAAAAATGGACAGTGTTGTTTTTAATTAAATGGTGGTAGTCATGCTTAACATTTGTGAGCATTACAATGATGTGCTTAAGGCTTTATAGTGGTGTCATTTTTTCCATACATAGTAAAATGGTTTTTGAAACCCTATTTTAGGGTGATCCTTGGAACTTTATTTGAAGATAATGTATCACAACTGCTTGATATATAAACAATAGAGTCTTGATAATATTCCTTTCTTGTAACTTCTTTGACGTTATTATCAAAAGATGAGAAGGGCTCAGTTGTTAGATTTGGTTTTAGTGATGATTTGTGAAAGGTTACTTGAACATTACTGTGGATTTTCCCAAGTGTTACTTGTAGGGGAAATCTCTGTGACAAAGGGAAAGATGAGACATTGATATTAGTTTGAGTTTTGATATGGATCTTTGAAAGGTTGCTTGGATAATGGCAGTACAGTGGAAGAGTTTGTTTGGTCTATCAATGATAGTGCATATTGTGAATCCCTCTCAGAGCTTTTCATGCTTAATCTTATCCCTACTGATGTTGTTAGTATTATTAAATAAGATATGTGCATGGCTTAGTGACATTTCAATATTGTGGTTTAGGGGGAGCAAGGCTACTTGGTGAAATTGTTTATATAGCTGGCTATTGTGTTTGTTGGTTTCAGTTGTTTATTTTTCATGGAATCTCACATTCTTTGCTATTCTTCCTTTGTCCTTCTAAAAAAAGGGGGAGAAAATGATGGTTTAGTGGTTCAGATGGCTAAATTTTTTCCATCAAGGACAAAGGGGGAGTTTGTTGGCTTTCAGTTGTTTATTGTGATTGTTTGTCCTTGATGTCAAAACAGGATTTGGTGATATTGATATTGACCACAGTTGATGTACATGGTCTTAGATTTTAGCTTTTGGCACATATTGATTGGCTTGGGTAATACATGGTACACAAATGGTCTACATTGTTGTGTTGGTTGTGGTTATGCATTGGCATTCATCACTGTGGCATTCATGGTATTCATCACTGTGGAATTCATGGCTTTCAAGGGGGGAGTTTGTTGGCTTTCAGTTGTTTATTGTGATTGTTTGTACTTGATGTCAAAACAAGCTTTGGTGATATTGATATTGACCACAGTTGATGTACATGGTCTCAGATTTTAGCTTTTGGTACATATTGATTGGCTTAGGTAATACATGGTACATAGATGGTCTACATTGTTGTGTTGGTTGTGGTTATGCATTGGAATTCATCACTATGGCATTCATGGTATTCATCACTATGGCATTTATGGTATTCATCACTATGGCATTCATGGATTTCATGGTTTTGATAAGCTTGGTGACAACATTATTCATGGCATTCATGGCTTTGATCATGTTATGGCATCATTATGTTACTCATGGTTTTGATCAGTTACAATGTTATTCATAGCTCTGATTTATGGCTCTGATCAGTTATATTGCTTTTCAGATTTCAGTTATATGATGATGGGTATTTCAGTGGTTACATGGTTATTGGATCTAGTACTAATATCTGTCATGTTGTTCTCATAAGCAGGGATATATCATTCTTTTAGGGTCATTCAAGGTTCAGGTATATGGTAGCTCATTTTGACATATCTGGTTTATTGTTCTTGGCTAACATGTTTCTCTTTTCAGGGATGAGCATTTGGTGTTATTGTTTTCAGAATTGCCATTTAAGTGGTTTTGTGTCATCATACAATGATCACTTTGTGGG